>JAQIXV010000167.1:0-76943 GCA_034700625.1 Tectocepheus velatus
TGAACTCTTAGTTATCGACTCAACTAATGAACAATAAATCGATTTTAGAGACAAAATCACAATAAATAATGAGATGAGAAGCGATGGTTAACCCAATAAACGGTTTAAATAAATAAAATAATCACTAAATTAGAAACTATTCGCCATTTTTTCCTCAAAATTTAATTTTGTGTCAAATTTTGAAAAATAATTGTCAGATATTTAGGCATCAAATATATGATTGAATCGACAACTCATACAATATTTTATTTATTTATTTAATTACAGAAAATAAATTAAATTAATATTTACCTCAAATGATGTGATAATTAATGATTAATAAATAGATATAAAAATCAAATCAAAGCTTATTTGACGACAAATCCTATTATTATTATTATTGCGATAAACGCTATGAATAGGGCGTCGACTATACCATTGAAACCTGTATTCAAAAGGAAGTCATTTAAAGCAAACCATTGGTTCATATAATACGTGCCGTAAATACCGGCAAAAGTTTTGGCGGCACTTCCAGTCTTCCACTCTCTCTGTCCGCCACTCAATTCAACCCATCCTTCATATGATAGCAAATTGTTTGAAACTTTTGGTCAGAATTGGTTTCAAATAATAATAAAATCGTTTTATTTGAAAAAAACACCAAAAAGTTAATTGACTTTAATTTATATGATTTTAGAAAACAATAAAAGATTTGTTAATCGCTTTCATCTGAAGACATACTAAGATTTTGATTCAAATCGAAAGAATCAGATTTTATTTTCTTATTCTTATTGCGAACTCTTCTTTTCCTTTGTCTCTTCCTTTTGGTGACAATATCTTCACTTTTGTCGCTTTCTTTTCGATCAGACTTTGTCTTTGAAGGACGAGTTGTCTCTTCGGAGGTCTTCTCTAAAATATTTTCTGAACTGATATCCAATTCTGGAATAGAATCTGAAATATCTTTCTCAGTCTGAAGTCGTTTTCGTTGTTCGTAGAAAATAGTGAGAGGAGTGCCTTCGCTTCGGATTTGTCTCTCAAATGAATTCTTTAAAAAAAAGGTAAAGACGTGATAAATGAAAGGTTAGTCCAAATTATTTGAAACGTCAATACATACAATGGAAAGGGTGTCAGTTATAGAAAATTCAACATTTTTTCGCTTTTCATTAATCAATTTTGAATTTTCTTCGATTTTGTCTAAAAGTTGTCGTAAGAGTTGATTGTTTTCTACAAATTGCGATCTTTTCAAGAATTTTCTTATCTATTGAATGAAAAAAAGTGAATAATTTAATAAATTTTTATAAAACTTTTTTTTTATCCAAACCTTAATTACTGAGACGTAAACCAATTCAGGAAATGATATTCTATACGATTGAGTCGATAAGTAATAGAGAATCAAATCATAGACTTTATTGAGTGAACACTTTTTGAACTGATTTCCAGAAGAATCCAATTTTGAGACTTTGATAATCAAATCAAAGTTAAGCTCTTTTTTCTCATTTTCATCATTTCGTTTATTTTTGTCCAAATGTTCCAAAACCTAAAAATATATGAATTTATGAAATTGTTTTTATAAAATAAAATATCAATACTTCAGTGATCAGAGGCAATATCGGAATGAATGTAGAGGTGCTCTCAGAGAGTCTTATTAAGGCATTAATCAAATGAAATCTCATCGGAAAAAATGTTGGCGAAGGTATGAGTCTATTAATTCAAATATATTAAAATCAATATTTTTTCTAATATTTAATAATTCACCGAATCGTTCCGATTATGACATTAACGAGAGGACAGATCAGAGGCTTTAGTTCATCGACAGTGTTATGAGAACACAATAATTGGTTCCACAATAGAATCGAATGCAAGAACTGCCAGTTGTAGACACTTTTATACGACTCCTGTTTCCGTTCAAATCAATTATTATTTCAGGTTTTTTGGAATCAAATGCAGACAAACCTTCTTCTTGAGTGTCATAGCAGTCCTCAGATTGATGGCCAATTGTCTAATGAAGACAAACGAGTGCTGATACGCAACGTTTTGATCCAAAGAATACAATTCTATTAAAGACTGTTTCATAAAGTTTATGACAACTCTATTCGATTGTGTCGTGAATTTGCAGTTCTTTACGTAAGATATGTATAGTTTCTGACAAACAAAACAAATATTCATAAAAATAAGTAAATAATTAAAAAAACGGTAAATACCTTCAAAATAAAGCTAATCATTGGCTGTTCTTGAGTTCGGATTAATCTTAAGATACAAATAAAAGCGAGAATTCGATTCTTATCATCGCTTTCAGACCACAAACTAATTGTTTGTTTCAAAACTCTTTTGATTAAATGCGGAAAACTTATTATAAATGGAATCAAATGAAGAATATGTCGCAGAATAGAGGCTTTAAGTGAATCATCGGAAACAATGGCCACCATTTTTATGACATCCGTTAAATAGCATTTCATTATTGAAATCATTTTTTTCCAGTTCCGAGACTTTGTCGGATCAATACTACGGACATCAGTTGTCCACTCTTTGGTACCGATTTGAGGCAATTTAAGAAACTTAAGAATTGCCGGCAAAAGGTCTATAAGACAGACATTAATGATTGCATTGAAAGCGTCTGTAGTTATGAGTTGACCATCACTTTCACCGCTCGTCTGATTAACTGCTTTTCGAAACCATCGGACAATTGATTTGATTTTTTGAATGTCAACCCTTTCCTTGAGTTCAACACTCCATTCGTCGATTGTTTTGACGGATATCTTCTCAGTCTTTTCGATGCGTCCCAATTGGTTGCCGTCTTCGTCTTCCTCTTCATCTTCTTCTTCGTCCAGTTCTTCGTCACTGACGTCGAAATCCAATAATTGTTTGTCATTTCGTTTAAGAAATTCATAAAACTCTGAGTCTTTTTCTTTAAGGCTTTCCAGAGTCTTCTTGTGGTCAACTAATGAATCCAAATCATCTGAAGAATCAGATTCGTTGTCTTCAATTTGATCCGGAAGTGAATCTTCATCTGATTTCTCAAATTTTTCGGTTTTGTTTTGATTTAATTCAAATTTCACTCTTTTTTTGGCCGTTTTCTTGACTTTTATTTTATTTAATTTCGGTTTTGCTTTCATTTTAGACATAATTATAACCAAAAGATTTAAATAACTTTAAATTGTTTTGAAATTAATTGAATTGAATTGAATTACAATCAAATCAACAAAAATATGTCTGAAAAGAGTTTTGAGTGAAAACACGTGTTTAAAGGGAATGTGTTTTGATTTCTCAAAAATAAATAATGTTTTCATATGTTTTGAAAAATCTATGAAAAGCTTTTTGTTTTGAATTTTGGTTTAAATTATCTCTAATTTTGAATATAACCAAGATCACTTATATTTGCGTCAAAGCAATGGTGTTTTTGACGCAATTTTGCGCTAAATATATGCCGTTTTGGTTCAGAAAATCTGAACGAAGAACAGTTTATTTCCGAAGAGTAGCTCTCTATAGACTGACTGCCGTATTATATCATTAATATCTCTTAATTATTGTATAATTACCAGAGATTTGTCTCTTTGACAGACATTTGGTGGTAGAAGTCGTAACTGTTGGAAGAATGCCATCAATAAGTGGACCAAAACAATGGAATATAAGCCCAGATATCGGCGAATTCGGACCCAATATATTCAAGACTTGTATTCACAACGAATTCTTAGTGCAGTCGAAGAACACGGATTCAAATTTGAGCTCTTCATGTCTTCATTGACTAAAGTATTTGAAACGAGAATTAAATTGAAATCAATTATTAATTTATATTTAATGTAAAATAGTGTGGACTCGAACTCAGCCGCAAATCGTTGGCTAATATCGCGATTTACGAACCGAAGACTTTTCAGGTTTTTACTCTTTTTTTGATCATTTCTTTCGTTAATTAATTGATTTTTTCCAGAGTTTAGTAGATTTGGCCAAAACTCAGTTCAGAGAAGAGGGAGACTCAGAGGAGGCCCGAAATGTTCCTCCCGTTGATGGAGTCATCACTCGAGGAATGATTTAATTATCAAATTATTTGAATTTTTTTGTGCAAATCAAGTGTTGAATGAGTAATAAATTTGTAATAATTATTGATTTGTTTTTATTTAAGATTTAAATTAATGAAAATCTGAAGAAAAATAATTTCAATGAAATGATTGGAAATGATTTTGATTTAAGTAATCAATAAATTCTTAGCGACCGATGAATTCAAATATAATTTTGGCTAAAAATTGTTTATAATTTTTGTGCAAATCTTATACCTCTTTAACTTTATATGTGTTTAAAAAAATAATTCATTTTCAAAATATTTCTGTTTTAGAGATAAAAATAAATTACATTTTATATGAAAACTAAATAATTGTCTGAAATTAGTTGAATTGAGTGCGACTTTACGGACAGTCGATTCACTATTTCTTAGATTTGGTCCAAATGTCAAAATCACAGTATTTTTTAATTCATTTGATGTCTTCAGTAGTACACAGTTTAGGGGTTTTCAACATTTGACTGAAATAGTCTTCAGTGCCATAAGTGGCACAACTGTTCGGATCTCATTTGGGATGACTTCTCACAACCGAAAACCCGCGAAAATGTTTGCGATTGTCGTAAAACTGTTTCAACTCTGAGTTCATTGGGAAGAGTGGTTCGGTATTCCGAAGATATGATCGACTTCTGGGGTCGAACCGATTCACACATTGACTGAAATTCACAAAATTATAAGTTTATGTGATTTAGCGTCAGTTTAATGACATACCTGTGCGAAGGAAATGAAGAAAAGTTGTTCATTTGAAAGGTAGACCCCAGGAAGAGGTCCCTCTTCACCCTTTTCGGAGATGAAATTTTTGTAAGCATCGAATGCAAACTTCAAAGCGCCGACATCTGCATAGCTCTGGGATAGAGTCAGGTTTGGATACATCTGAGACATCGAACAAATGTAATTAATTATTGGAATCAATATTTTAATTATTCAAATACCGAATGACTTTTTTCCGATAATTTTTCTAAATCTGAAGACAGACATTGAAGTCGAGAATCAAAGTTTTGTTTGTCTTCTGCAGTAATCCACGTCTGGTCAGAGGATAGCCTGAAATCAGGTAAACCGTAGTGAAGTCCCGTCAAATCAAATGCCCGTAAGAGTTGTGCCGATAGATGAAAGCCGAGAGAACCGAATTGTATCGGAATCGGAAGACTGGTCTCATAGAGAGGAAACTGAAGAAAGCCGGCCGGAAGTGTCAGACGATTAGCTGCGTATTCGTAAGCGATGTCTACTTCTTGAGGCAATAACTTCCAGCTGTAATCTGACACTGAATTCCGTGATTTCAAAAGAATATCATTCTTTCGATTTAAGAAATGGATTCCATTTAAGATGTTTTGATAGAAACTGTTTTGAACAATGAATTCGTTGTAATACTTTTCGATGTCGTTCTTAAGTATGAAATTCGGTTGACTTATCAATAGTTCCATTTGTCGGACCTTCCGATGGATCAGATTCCGGGCCTCTTCATTGTTGGCCCAAACAAACGATTTTATGTTTTCGAGTATTGAACTCTTCAGATAATTAAAGACATTACTTCTGGCGCTGTTTGACTGTTCCAGTCTCGAAGACAACTTATTTTTGATGAACATCGAACCCAAAGCCTGTCCAAGAAATTTAGAGGTAGTTCTGAGGCAGAACTGCCAGCGCTCTTCAGACAATCGGGGTTTGTTAGCGTCGAGTCCATCCATTGTCTGCAGGAAATCGTTGTGAATGAGTCGAAAACCTTTTGAAAGATAGGGAGCGTATGAAGAAGTGAAGCGCCACATAAGGTAGTCATTGACCGCTCCGTTGTCTGTCGTCGATATGATTTGTGAAATGTTTTTGAGATACGATTCGAAAGCGACTAAAACTCTCGTCCCTTCGTTTATCTGAGAGTTCGGGAAATAGTTTTGAAGCAAATTAAGCCATTTTATTGACGGCGCGATTGACATCAACTCTCGTATTGAGTATCTCTTCTTCAGATAATTGCTTGGATTCTGATATTCTTCGAGATCTGGAGTGACTTCTGCGATACGTTTCTCATATGCGAACATATTTTCTGCGAATTGATTTGCTTGGAGTGACTGAGCGTTGAATAGTTTGGCCAATTCTCGCATAAAGTTCTTATATGACTCCGTTTGCTGTGATTTCAAACAAATAAACACCAATTAATAAACTCAAGGATTTGAATATAATTAATTTTACCTTGTCATATTTTGAGTCATAATAATAATTCTTTGAGGGCAGACCCAGTCCTGAGGGTTCAATCTATTTGTCAAATATAAGAATCAATTAATTGAACATTTCGTAGATTTATTGAATTAACAGAACTTTAGACAAATTATATAAAAACTCAAAACTTTTCTCGAAATGAAATTTTGAAAACGAAAAAAGTGATCAAACAAATCGATGCTTGGCTTCTATTGAAAGGTATGAACAAAATTCTTTCAAACCTTAATAATGTAGGGCTGGTTAGGGTCGAGATCGTCCGGTCCCACAGAAACTTTGAAATAAGGAGTCACTCCATATTTAGTGTGAAGTCTTTCAATGACTTTAGTTCTGTCCCAACTCTGGTAAGACCAGGAGCTCAAGAGACTCCATCCACCGATTTCTTGAATTTCATATTTAATCGTTGAAATCGAATTATATTCGATGTCTTCCACATTAAGACACGAAGAATAGAATCGCTTGACTTTGAACTGAGGGTCGGCCTCATCGATATCCTGACCGATGAGATCAATATAGTGTCTGAGCTCGTGTTGGACTTTGTCTCTTAGCTGATCAGTGACGGCCCAACTGCCCTTATTGTCTGGGATAGGATTTTTTGAGACCCAACCACTGCAGGCAAAACTCCAGAAATCATGGCACGGATCGAAAGTTTGGTTGAAAGCGCCGACAACAGTGGCAGCAGATCTCAAACATTCACTCGTTTCACACTTTTTTTCGGGCACCGGATCTGAACGTATGCTGAGTTTGATAATCAATATAATTGACAACAAAAGCAAAACGAATACAATTATTCCCAAAATCAAAATAATTCGATGCAATCTATTCGACGACAACTGACTTCTGGCGTGTCTTAAACGAGTCTCGAGTACTTCGAGACGCGTTTTTTTCTCAGGATTTGTATTATTTTTATCCATCGATACGTTTGTCTCTTCAATGGCTAACTTATCGTTCTCTTTGGGTTCATTGTCGTCGCCATTCATATCAGTTTTAGGTCGGTTAGCACTCATAGCACCGGTGGTGTCACTGTCGTCGTCTGTTCCAGTGATGGCCACGTATTAGACAACTTAAGGCTTAACTTTTTTTTGTCAGTTATTTGTTGTTCTCACTCTTCTCTACTTTGGAGACAACCTGTTCTTCGTTATATAGGAGTGGGTTTGGCACAGGTTTTCAAGTCCTTCAATCACTGCTCTCTTTCTTTCCCCTCACGTCTTGTCAATAGTGACCGACTATTATAATACCAGCACTCAGTCCAACAGTCAGTCCACTGAACGCTTTAAAAGTTAAAATTACTTTCAATTCTCAGAAAACTTAGAGAAATATGAGATTATGTGTAATCTGAGGGCTATTACTATAATATTAGCTCTTTTTAGACTCTTTTCCACTTTTGCCCCAATTATCTAACCGTTAGTTTACTGTCGAAGACTTACCTCAAAACTAAATTGTTTTTAATTGAAATTTAATTTCTTTAAAAACATTTTCTGAGTTTGTTTTGAGTGAAGCCAAAGACAAAAACAATTTAGGAATCGTCTGAACAATAGATTAAACTCTAATTTAATTTAACTTTAATTTAAGGCGCGGCACAAGTCGTGTTACATTGACTTTAAGAGACTTTTATGATCTCACCTCCAATTGCTTTCCAAATAGTTTTCACTTTAATTTACGGCACTTTTATGTGATATCCACCTGTAATCCAATTTATTCCCAGATATTAATGATTTTGTATTATTAATTGCTTTTCGTTAACAAAAACTCTTAACTAACAAAAATTTTCGGAAAAATATCTAAAAATTCTAAAAAATTAAAACTTTTTGAACAAATATTTGTATTTTTATCGACATATTTGAACCTAAATTTCTATTCATTTTGTTTTTGTTATCAGATTTAATCTATTCCTGAATATTATTTTCAGATAAATGGCAGAAATTAATGCTTTGAAGGACTTTCAAGAGGTTCAAAGTTTTTTTTCTCTAACAGAACAGGGAGTCAATGGTCTGACACAATAATTAGCGAATTAAATGCTTTTTTATTATTAGATTTTTTTTAATTAGTATTTTTTCAATTATTCTGAATTCAATTTTCGAAAGATTTTCTTCAAAAAAATATTTTCTTAAATAAAATAATTTAGAAAATGAATGAATTGATTGTAAAATATTTGATTCTATTATTTGGGCTAAACTTAAATACAATATCCGAAGCAAAAACCACATAAAATAATTGAGTATTTGAATGTCATCGAATGAAACTACCTTGATCATCTCAATCTCCCATTTACTATCAAAATATTGAATTTAAATATTGATAAATCATTGCCAATATTGAAAGTAATTATATAAATACATTACTATATTCTATAATCAAAAGTCAGTATTTAATTTATATAATCGATTGAATTTGAGACCCAATCGACTAAATATATAAATTAATTATCAATTATTTCGAAACTCTTTTTGAGACAAACAACACATTCATTGAAATAATATTTTATTTTCAAATAATTCATTTAATTCATTAAAATTTAAAACTATTGACCAAAATATAAGTCAACTTAAAAATATATATCAAATCAACGATTATTCACAACTATAGGAGAATAGGACTAAAGGGTTGCGTGACTTGTGTCCAAATCAATCACTTTTCTTCGTTAAGTAAAGCTATAAACTCCTCCAACTTTTCCTGAATAAGTCGAACCCGTTCTACAAATTAACATTTAAACCGAAAGTCAATAATAAAATCAATTGAATATTAAAACAAAATTTACTCAATTCTTCTGCTAATTGTACTCTCCGTCCGGTGAGAAGAGTAGTCTTTTTGTCTGAGTCTTGACTGTAATCCTCCAAAACTTCTTTAATTTCTTTTTCGAGTCGTCGGCCCTCAGTATTCATAACCTGTTGTCGCAAAGCATTGGCAGTAATTGCGAGCATTCTTTGGATTCTCCAGAAGAGGACCACATCGTCACAACTTAACTGAAATTAACGATATTTAGTGAAAAAACAAAATAAACTTTTTTCAAAACTTACATCACTTTCAATGTTTTGTTGATATAAATAGAATGCTTTCCGACATTCAGAGGCTCTGCTGAGAGCAGTCTTCAAGAAATTCAATCGAAACAAAGGAAACCAAATCTGTTTGATCTGATCCAACAAAAGAGTGATTTTGTGATAAAACAAAAACTATTTGAATACCATTTCGTAGTCGACTTCAATGCCTTGATTTTGTAAATTTTTTTTAACGGCTGTCAACTCATCGCTTCCGAGACTAGAATTCTCTTTCTATTTATAAAAGATTTGAGTTTAAGAATCAATTGAATAAAATTTGAGTCATTACTAGTTTTATGTGTTGAGTGACTATTTTGTCCAATTCGTACTTAATATATGAATTGACCGATTGATTGGCACTTTTAGATTTCCAGCCGAACCAACGTTCGTAAAATCCGGGGCCAATCAGTATTTGGAGCTGTGCCTCAGCTGTAGGTTAAAACTCTTTCAATAAAATCTCAAAAATATGTATATTTGAAGAATTACTGGAACGCAGTCTTTCAGAAATGCTTTTCTCTAAGAATCTGACGGCAGAATCCCATTGGCTTTTGTCGGGAACCGATCGGTCTTCCAAAACATTCAATTGGATGACACGCTTTCAAAATAAAATTCAGTTTTATTTCGAATAAATGCCAAATAGAAATACTAACCAAAACCTGTGCGGCTTTTTCCTCCCAATTGTGTCTTTTGATTGAGTCTTCGGCGACAGATATCTTGAGATAATCGAAAATATCGTCCTTTTCTTTGAGTGTTTTGTTCTTTTCTATCAATTTAATGAACTCCTCCTGCAATGACTCCCAACCGATTTGAACCGATTTTGAGGGCAAAGTGAGGTCTGCCCACTGTTTTAGTCGGATGTCTACCTGAGTATTGAATGTTCTGTAAATCAAATAAAATTGAAGTTATATTGAAGTGAAATTGAAGCAAATTTATAGCAATTCTAACCCAGAATTGGATGTCTGTGCGGCCGGCATATAGATCTGTTCGAACACATAAAAGCCGACTCTTTCCCAAAGTTTTTTGGAAATGACTTCTTCCCTGTCATACGACAAATCATATGTTTATTGTTTAAAAATCAAAGGAAAGGGTCAAATATCAGACCAAAAACTAGGACTCAATTGACTTAAGTTAACGATTTCATCCAATATCTCTCCCCTCGCCTTCTCAAACAACTCGTCCTAAAAATTATTAACAAATAAAAAATCAATTATTGGAATCAATTGAAGACAAGTGTCAGACTCTATCCAATTCTCGAAGACGAGGAAAACTGTTCTTCCATTCGGTCTCTAAATTGAAACGCGTGGCTATAATCACATAAAATCAAATAATTAATTCATTTGTAATTATATATTGAAGAGACCTTTGAAGGCATCCGCCTGTTGTTCGACCGACGCCTTAACCATTTTCCAGAAGCAATCGGCGACTGCGAGACTCAGACTCTGTGTCGTACACTGAGATGCGTTCAGAATTCCGTCCCTTTCGAACAAATTAAGTGAATAAACAATTCATTAAAATCAATCAATTGATGCAATACTTGCAAAGTTTTGAATTACTGAAGAAACGCGACTCATATTCTTTGATCGACTGAATGGTTTCGTCTTTATTGCCGCGTCCGGTGACGACCGCAAAATAGCCCAAAGCTTTCATCGGAAAGAGTTTTCCGTCGAGTATTTTCTGGAGTCTCGAGGGGTTAGTCATATGCTGTTCCGCCAAATCTACTTTTGTCAACACAAAAATGGTTCGCTTCCCGTTTGGATCCATTTGAGAGACCAAATCTGTTACAATACTTCGTTCGGCATCGACTGACCCGTCCTGAATGCACAGAATAATTGCGTTGGGATTACTCATATATGTCTTTGTTATCTCTTTAATGGCATCTCTGGTGTCTTCAGCCATTTCAGTAGTAACAGTACTTATAATTCCGGGTAAATCTACTAAAACCATGCGTTGAATACCCGGTCCCTCGACTGTCATAGCGATAACATCACTGCTTACAGTGCGGCCACTCTTAACATTCTTTTTCATTCTGAACTCAACCTCTCGCCTCAATTCAGCCAATTCTGAGTCTTTTGTTAAATCGAATTCTCGAGAACTGTCTTTAAACCTCGCGATATGATACGGGCCCTCCTTTAGGGTCACTTTAACGGGTGATCGGGTCATCATCTCTCCGGCCCCGCGCGGGAATATTCGGGCGCCGGCTATCATCTCGAGAACACTTGTTTTGCCTGAACTCTGGTCACCAACGACTATAACTCGAGGCAAATGGTCCTGAGTTTTGTAATTAGAGTCGTATTCACTCAATTCATCCAAAACTTCAGAATACAAATCAATTAATGATTTCTTCACTTTTCGAACCGAAGAACTGTTTTGTGATTTCAAAAGAACTGTTTTTCTGAGATTTTTATTATCTTTTTCCAATCTTTCGATTTCTTTCTGATATTTGAGCTGTAAATTAATTTTTACATTAATTTGACTAAAATTCAAAACTTATCGAATGGATTGAAGACCTGAACACTAATGAGTTCGTCCTGTAATCGTTGGATTCGATCTTTTTCTTGATTCAAACCATTCTTTTCTTCACTCGTATTAGTGGCCGAAGAAGAGCCGAAGAGAGAAGAGATGTTTTGATTTAACGGCTTTATGTCATCTTCGACATCAGTGTCTGAAAGAGAGAGCAATTCTTTGCCAGACTTTATGACCTGATTATGATTTGAGATGTGATCATCAAATCAAAGATGTTATGACTCACCCAAAGACTGTTGTCTCTGTTGTTTCGCTTCTTCGACCCATTCTTTGAATAAATGAATTTTTTGATTCATATTATCACTAATTATAGCAATGAATCCGTCGTCAGCTGAGAAACGGTCGCGTATTTCAACAAATTTGGAGCGAAATGCAGTCATTTGGTCTGAATTTGGAGTAATGTCTTCAATCCATTTAAACTTCGGAAGACTTTCCTTCCATTCCTCGTATTTCTGTGAGAATTGAGACAAAATTAATTTCATATAAAAAATTTTATCATCGGAAACAAACTCTCGACAATTGAACGCCTCCTCCGACGGCAGATCCGACCACAAGATATCGGATTTTAATGATACTTCTGAGTAGTCTAACGGCTGTTATCATATTTCTCTTATGAATTGTATATAATATTAAATTATTTGCATTTTTTCTGTTATTTATAAGAAGGGGTCGAATGGCATGACATGAATGACACCTAATATAAGACTCTTTTGACCTAAAAGTGGCCAAAAAACTGGGAATCGTATCGTTTCTGTTATTTCTTAAAAATAATTTAATTTGATTATTAAGACATGATTTACACCCAAATAAAATTGAATACATTTTTCATATTATTTTCAAATTGTTTTGATTTCCAATTGTTTGCAATACTTTTCGATTGAATCCATCGCTTATTCATAAAATACATTTCGTATTTCACTTTGAATTTTGAGACCACTTTTCAAAACTTTTTCACTCATCTTAATAGACCTCAAATAGACTTCAAAGATATTTCTCCTTTCACTTTGACTTTATTGAGAAACTATTTATCAATAATATGTTGAATCATGCGATCAATTATTTAATTTATATTTTTATTGAAATTCAAATTTTCAGTAAATTTCTGTAAAAATGAGTAAATTTGGATCAAAAGAAGTGATATTTAATGACACGACGAGTAATATTAAGTCAACTTTTATTCATCAAACAGAAGACTCGGAAAGTATTTCATCGAATAAAAGCGATAATGAAGACGAGAATTGGAGGAAAGTCTTAAATCTTTGCCATCAGACAAATCCCATTCCTTTTGGTTTGGAGTTTCCGTCAAAGGCTTACGAAAATTTGGAGCCAATCGATACCGGATCCTACAGTCTGGTCAGCAAAGGCTTCGACAAAAGGATTCAAAAAGAGGTTGTCTTCAAAATAATAAATGTCGTCTCCTCTAAGATCACTAAAAAGTTATGTGGAATCGCTTTTGACGGCAAAGAATTACTTTCAGATGTTTTTAATGAAATAATAGTATCCAAGTCTTTGTCGAACCTTCACATGAGTACAGTTGACTTTATGGGTGACGAGTACCTGACCCATACGTTTCCCCGTATTGTAAGCACACGTTTGGTTCAGGGAAGTATTCCCAACTATTTACGACTCAAACCGACTAACGACTCGATGGATAGACTCGAAAAGATTGAAATGAATGGCGAAACGCCCGGAACTCCTCGAGAGTATTTGGTTATAACTATGAAAAACTGCGGACAACCCCTTTGGAAATTAATTTATCAGAAAAGTGTTAACGCAAAACAACTGTTGAGTGTCTGCTATCAGTTAACCCTCGCAATGGCTGCCGCCGAATGTTTGTTTGAGTTCGAGCACCGGGACCTTCATATCGCTAATGTGTTGCTCAAAAAGACCAAAAAGGAATCCATTAAATTCGTGGTCAAAACGAAGACTTATAATATTCAGAGCTTTGGTATCAAAGCGTATATTATTGATACAACTTTTTCGCGAATAAAAGTCGGAGAAAATGTATTTTTTACTTCACTTTCGAGTCGTTTGAATCCACTCCTCGGACACAAAAATCCTGATTTGCAGGAATGGGTTTACATACGTATGGCTGAAGAGGCTAAAGATGATTGGCATAAGTGGAACCCACAGACGAATTTGTTTTGGTTGCGTTACTTCTATAGAACCGTTCAAATCAGTTCAATGGTTGACAAGAATAAAAATATTAAACCCAAACAAAAACTAACTAATCTTCTCAACAAAATCACAGAATACAAGACTTTAGAGCAATTTATTAAATCTATTGAATTTGATTTTTAAAACTCATTTTTCATTAATAAAACTGTATTTTACATAACAAAAAGCTCTCTCTCTCTCTCTCTCTCTCTCTCTCTCTCTCTCGAAATTATTAATAATTGATTCGATCAGAGATTCAATTCTAAAGTTATTACAATTTTATTTAGTTTTGACTCTTATTTCAGTTAAAATACTTGTTTATAAAAAAATACTATATATCGAAAAATTTTGAGTTTATTTCAACACATATTTGACAATATATTAGACAATTGTCTGGAAATGATTTAACAAAATATATTAACAATTTATATATAAAACCAATTTTCAGGCAATCAATAGTAAGAACTGAAGTGTGGCTCAAAAGTCAAGACTAAAATTGAGCCAAAATTTGCGAATTAATGATTGATTTGATTAAAGTTAAAGTGGAATAAAAGTAATTATTTCTCAAATCTATTAAGTCTTTCAATAAATGAATTTCACTCATAATAAGTCCGAAACGGTATTTAATATCCAATAATAAGTGTCTGACCGGAGATACCACTCATTTGTTAATCAATTAATAAATACAAGTGAATAGAAGGGAACGACATCTAAAAGTTAAGTCATTCACTTAATTATGAAAATTGAAACTTAAATGAAAAAAGTGTTAAGTGTCTGAACGACACAAACGTTACTAAAGTTGACTCAAATATGAAAACCGTTCGGAACTTCCGAATCGAATCGGAAGTGAGAAAAACTCAATCATCTGAAGACTGTATTCAAAATTAAATCCAAAGAAAAGTCAAAAATTGTTTTTACTGTACAACAGATTCTGTCTTTTGTTGATTTTTCATCAGTTATTCAAATCTGCTTTTTGTCTCTTTTGGAGGGCTTGGGCTAAGTCTGTCTTAAGTGCTTCGTGTGCTCTCTGTTCTGACAATGAGTTAACGGATCGCAAACCGTTTAAAATACTATTAGTTTTCCCAAAATATATTTCATTCAAAGTATTCCGAATCTTGTTTTCCATATCCTATGAAAAGGGATTCAAATCATAAAAAATGTGGATAAATATGCGATGGATATGATGTCAGACCTCAACCATTCTTCCGATGTTAGCGATGTGTGGATTTGTTTCGTTGACAGTATTGTCGGCCTCTATCTGTCGGGTGAGACTTCCGCCCAAATTCATTGTTCCGGAGCTCTGTTTATTGGTTTGCAACCAAAGCATTACAGTTGAGGTCAGTTTGTAGTGAGCGTTACGTCCGCTCGACTTCTCCTATAAAAGAGACTCAAATTAGAATCGATATGAAATCAATTGAGAAATACCTGGACTTCTACGACATGAATGGAATCCCAACAGCCCTTTATCTTTTTGGATCCGTCGCCGGCTTTCTTAATGAGTATAACTCCAGCGAATCCGTGGTCTAAATCCCATAAATACACTGAAGAGACTCCGCCCTCGAAATACATTTCCCGGTACTGATCGAAGGCCTGATTGGCGTCCACTTCCAGTTGTCTTAACTTATCGGAAGGCATCGCTCCGTCCTCTAAGTGAGGGTCATATTTGTTACTCCAGGGAGACCTCAACAAAACACAACACTTTAATCAATTCATTGGAGGACCGGATGTCTTACCTATAAGAGTCTCCGTCGCGATTGTAATCACACAACAAGTAGTCGCGACCCGTTTCCCGATCCCTTGCGATCTTCAGCGGCTGATCCACAGAAGACAATAAATCCTCACAAAGATTGGGAACCTTTTAAGTGAAGACAAAACAAAATTAATTGAAAACTAAAACAAAAAAATTTTTTGACAAATTCTGACCAAATCTATTAAATCACTCAAATTCTTCTCAATTTGTTGCGGCGGTAATCGTCTCATTAGATCCAACGCGTGATCTAATTGTTGTTCACTCTTCAGATCAAATCAAAGAAACAAATTTTAATTGAATTGAAAATCAAGAGAAGAACCGGTCATTCGGCCATTAATTGTCTAAAAATTAAAATCATATTATTTTTATACCATTTTGTTATAATCGATGAGAAAAGTGTCAATTAATTAAAGATATGATTAGAAAACAATTAATTAAATTAATTAAATGTTTTGATGTCTGAGAGATAAGTGATTAAAGTCCTCCCAATTATGTCAATACTATTGAATAGTATTACTGTTTTGTCACCACTTTATCAACACTTTATTCAACAAAACTATTCAAACAAAACATAACAACTCAGGAAATGGGAATAACATTCACAAACATTGTTACAAACTAAGGGGATATGTTTGAGGCTTAACAGGCAGAGTATGATTCATTTACTATGAATTTCATGGAAACATTATCTTGATATCAATTCTTGATGTGTCCTTCAAAGAGAGTTATAACTATAACATTCAACTTATCAGAGAATTATGTTACAGTAATTGAGTAGTTTTCTAATAAGCTATTCAAGTGTTTCATTCACATATATTAAAGCTTAATCATTAAAGAATGACTACACTATTATAATAGTCACTACAGTTACAGTTACCACACAATATGTTGGACAGACTCACAAATTCCGGCGGATTGAGGTCCAGGGGAAGGGGAGGGTTAAGTGGAGAAAATTGATTTCCAACATTTAAAAATGTCCTATTCTTTGGAACATACGAATCAATTCGATTGAATTATCTTTAATTTGGTTTAAATCCTGTTTCCCCTAAAATTTTCTTATTAATGTATTTTTAATAATTAAATTTTTCTAATTTTCATCTTGGTTCAAATGAAAAATAATTATAATTTTATATACAATTGTATATAATTTATTCTTACTAAATATTTCAGGCTGAATTAAAAAATGCAGATATCTTACTTGCCTATCATCTCATTCATATCTGTTATTTCATCTTGTTGTTCATGGTGCTTTGATGGGAGACCAGATTCCGGGTTGAATCATTGGCACCTAAAACCACAATCCATTTCCATTTCCAGATTAGAAAGTGACTGGAATAATTTTTTTTAAATATAGTCAACTTTCGCTGTATTTTGAAATAAGCAAGATGTAAGACTCTCTCCAGTTTTTTATATTTTATTGAACTCAATTAGATTTCAATTTCATATCTAAATTATCTAGAATATCGTAATTTGTAGAATATCATATCATATTGTAGAATTTCAAATATCAC
This sequence comes from Tectocepheus velatus, assembly GCA_034700625.1. Lineage (NCBI taxonomy): Eukaryota > Metazoa > Arthropoda > Arachnida > Sarcoptiformes > Tectocepheidae > Tectocepheus > Tectocepheus velatus. Next base: position 17,203 of record JAQIXV010000167.1, read on the forward strand.
CATGTTTATTATTTTGAATTAAATTCAAACTTCTCGATGAATAATCAAGTTTCTTTAATTTTAAGAATAATTTATTATTTGGACAAAACATTCTTTAAACTCATAGAAAAGTGATTGTATTTCTCAGATTTTAATCAAAGATATAAAATGTTTGAACACTAACTTTGAGTACAAAAGTCGACAAAATATATGGATTCTTAAAAGTTATAAATCAACGGAATTGAAGTGAAGACTGGCTTTAAATCATATTAAATGTGTTTCTGATTTTTGTCTCAAAATATTGCGATCCGACCATTAGTTGTGAGCAAAGGAAAGCACTTTTTCAGAGATATTCAAATAATTTGAGCGAAAAACAGATTTGTCTGAAAACGTGATAGAATTGCATTAGAGATCATCCGATCAATAAAAACCTCATTTTATAGACATATTTGTTTGTCGATCACATCTTTGATCCAATTGTTTCATAAAAGACATGAATTTTCTTTGACTTTCATATAATAGATTTACAAATTGATTAATAATTATTACACAAAATGATTCAAAAATCGATAAATAAGTGAATTTCAATCTTTTTATTCATTTCTAAAACATTTCATTGAAATTACATTAAATGTCAAACAAAAAGATAATTAGATTAAACTGAAGAACCAATTATTTGATGATCCGATGCAATGATATCTTCGCTTTGATCACTATTTTCAGTTAAAGGCAATCCATTATTTGGGTCTGAATTTAGATTTGGCGAACCCTCCAAACTATTCCAAACACCATAACTCATATAAACGAATATACCTGAGAAACAAATAGACTTTAATATGTTATTCTAGTATTTACTTTGATGTTGAATAGGAGTAGTGCTGACCCAATAGACACCATATGATGAAAGTAAGCCAACAAGTGTACGGCAAACACACGATTAGATGAATATCCAACCAAATCGAACAAATAGGTAGAAGTGGTGCACAAGGAATGCTATTCTTTGACTCTGCGTAGTGTTTGGGCTGTCCTGAGATTATTATAGTTGAGACACAGATAACTATGAAGAAAATAGTGGACAATATTTCGGTCCACCACTGGTTCTCATCAGACAAAAGACGAGAGATATGTATTGTAGTGATTGACATTAAAAACATTGTGATCATCATTACAAGAGTCGTCCCTTAATATAATTGTCAATTTAATATATATAGCCTTGATAATTTATTGAAATTGTAATTAACCTGCTACTATATTGGCACTCCTTTTTGTTGGCATTTGATTTGAACCAAATGGAAGATCAGATATCGATGTTATGAATGTCTGGTTTGCGTATTCAACGGACATCGTTCTGGTGGTGGGTCCACACGAACCATAACTCTGGGCGCAACCCTTTTGGCTATTTTCAGAGAGAGGCGAACGAATTTCATCAGTGATTACACCAAATAAATCAGTTCCATGTGTTTCGTGGAATTCCTCCATTGGATTACAATTGAAAGACAACTCTCTATTGTTATGAATCTGTCTTTCATTGAGATAATAGTCACTAACAGAATGTCTGATATCGTGTGGATGTCCTCTGAATTCCAAATGAGAAGTTTCTCTCGATATGAGTTCACGAGTTTCAGAGGGGAATCTCTCAGCACTTGAATAGCTTTATAATAAATGATAAATAAATGAATGGATTCGCCATAAATCAATGCTCTTCAACAGATTTCAATACTTAACAAAAATATAATAGATTCTCATTTTTATTATTAATTTACTATCTTTTAGTAAGATTCAAGCTATATATCTACAAAGTACACAAGTATTGTAACCATGATAGTTTTGTAATTCTTACCGCAAGAATATAATGCAGACGGCAGTAGACATGAAAGATGTAATTGTACCTAGAATATATTAGTCATAAAACATTCTTCAATATAATTATTTGCTATTTCATAAGAAAATTCTATAACTCTGTCCATAAGTTTATGCCATTTATTAAAAATTAAAGATTTGGGACAAAAGGTTTTGAGAGAAAACGTAACGTAATGTAAAATAAATGAATTATTGAAAAAAAAGAAATAATTTTTTTCAGCGAAAAAACAAAAGTTATTGATTCAAAAGAAGTAGTGATTACCGGTTCCTATCAGATATAATATGGTTGAGCTTCGAAAGCAAATACAACTGACGGCGCAAATAATCGAAGTGAAGAGAAGAGCGGTCGTCGAGACTCCCCTTTTTGTGTCGTATTTCGATAGAAAAGACAAAAATAATCCGTCGTTTGAAAGGGAAAAAAAAAGTCTCGATAAAGACAATAGGGATCCGATTGAAGAGGATATTAAAGCAGTTGTCGCTCCTATGATCACAAAATATCGCATCCCATCCAAATGTCTCGTAACAAATGCCTTAATTGTTATTTAAAAGCATTAATTGAATGAAACAAATCAAATAAAATGTTGTCTGACCTCAAGTAAAGGCACAGTTGGATCGAGTAATGAAAAAGGCACTAATAATGTGATTGCAATGGAGAGACTGAAGCACGCAATCAATCCGAGCAAAAAAGTTAAGCTCATCGCAAGCGATACGATTCGGGTTCGCTCTACAGACTCGGTTGAAAGACATCCGATTATGTCGTATCCATTAAATGCAAAGAAACAGATGGAAGCGCCAGAAAATGTCTTTGAATTTGAAAAAAATCTATAAATAATTTGCTTAAAAGCACTTTCACTCCATTCAAAACAATTCTCTTATTTAATATCGAAATGGATTTCAAAACAACTCAAAACATATCTATAATCCATTTTCTCGATTATTAAAACTCAATGAATTGATGAAAATAATTTAAAATATACTGGATAGTATCTATTAGGTACTTTCATATTAATTTTAATTCAATTCAGACAAAGAGTCACAACTTATAGTGTGTAAAATCTTATGAAAAAAATGTTCACTTAATCTATTGTGAGTTCAATTGATCAATACTTCATTCAAAACATTATGAAAATTGAGTGAAAAATGTGAACCCACTCCAATCAGTCCATTGGGGAAAAATCCTGGCCCTGCAGTCCAGTTGTCGGCGTCTGCTTCCGATATACTGCAGAGAAAGATAGCTCCCATCACAAGCAAACTTATAAAAACCAATACATTATTACAAACACAAGAAATCTGGAAACAAATAAAAATCAATTTAAGCACTAAATTATAATAAAGACAACGAATATAAAAAAAAATCTCATCTTTTCTCAAACTCTTATTTAAAAAAAATTATTCAAAATCTAATTTTTATTAGATATGACTTACTTTAAGACTTCGGGTCAATAAAAAGCCAGTAATTAGAACGAAAAGAGCTGACGGTATATCAAAAAAGGTGCTGCTATTTAACCGATCGATTGATGGGTGAAATGTAAACCTAGTAATTAATGTCCCGTTTGTTATGTAATCGATGTGTTCGATGAGTGATTTGGCCGAAAGAGTCACTCCTAACATATATTCCAATATAAGTGACCATCCGATCAGAAATGCTGGTAATTCACCCAAACAGGAGTATACATAACAATATGCAGACCCACCGCTCGGAAAACGATTAATCAGCTCTGAATAACATAACCCTACCATCAAAACCAATTGAATTAAATAAATTAGACTTTATTCTAAAAAATTCTTCATAATTGGTCTCTCTCTCTCTCTCTCTCTCTCTCTCTCTCTCTCTCTCTCTCAACATAAATAATAATAGTAGTAATGATGAGTTGCAATAAAGGATAAGAAAAAGAGAAGTCTTATTATTTGTTACCCGCGAGGCAAGAGGCGACTGAAGCGATCAGAAAACTCAATACAATTGAGGGTCCGCTCTGTTCTCTGGCAGCAAATGCTAGGATTATGTAAACACCAGTTCCTAAAGTCGATGAAAGTCCTATATTTGAAGCAAATATTTTCAATAAATAAATACTTAGTGTTGAAGCTTTGAAGTGAGAAAGTTTGCTTGATTACATGATTGCAGGATAACAAAGTATTATATCAAATATTCAATTTCAATTCTTGGGGGGGGGGGGGGGGTAGTTACCATCACAAAATATTTCAGTTTTTCAACTGAAATTAAAAATGATTTAATTCTTGTGATAAACAATTTAATTGCCATTAATTAGTTTCAATCGAAACCAAATTTAAATGAAAACGAATAGATATAATGAAAAGAGATTCTGAAGTCAGCCTTTAATCGATTGTTTGTTATTCCATCGGATTATGAGATAAAATAGTTTCCAAAGTGTGGCATAAAATCAATTGAGCACTCATTTGAAGGCTCAGTCTTTTCAGGCAAATATTGTTTTATGTATCGATTCATTTTATTTGGTCTTTTATCAAGATTATAGCTGATGAAGGCATTGAAACATTTGCCTTCAGGTGTGAAAAACTTTCAATTTATTTAAAGGAAAACAAATTGAAATTCAGTGTTATTTAGAGTTTTGATAAAATAAAACGAGAATTAATTAATTACATGAATACTATTGTTGTTGAGAAGGGGCTTAAGTGCGACAATAAAATAATGAATGGATTCATCAAATATAACAAAACAATAATATTTAACTAACGATGTAGTGCTGAGTCCAAGTGATGAACAGTTGTGTGTTTGGCTAAAGTGAGGTCAAGTGAACGCATACTGAATACAAACGCAGGCAAAGCAGCAAAGCATCCAAAAACCTATTGATGTTTGTCATCAAATGTCTTTCACTTCATCACTAACTCTCCAATACATCCGTTATTTCGAAGTAATTCTTATTACATAAGAAAGTTATTACCAGATGTTTCGTTTGTTAGGTACATGTATCATGCACAATCTTATTGACTACTTTACTCAAATTTTGTTTGATTTACAAATTCTTTAATCAAATACGAAATATCTTGAAATTCTAACTTAATTTTTGATAAGATTTTGTGTTTACAGTAAATTGTTTTCAAAAATATACCCAGAATTCATCAAAATTGTTGAATTTTTTAAATAACTTACACAATGGCTTAAATTTGAATTTTTATTAACGTCTATTTTACTCTTGATTTTCTAATTTTCTTGTTTTATCATTTGAATGATTGCATCTATTTATAAGCGTTTTCCTGAGTTATTAGTTGAGGATTAATGAGATTTTGTACCAAAAGATTACAGTCTTTTATAAATGTCTATAGACTCTAACGATTCTTACATTTCCATAATTTCCTATAAATATTCATTGAATGGAAATCATCGATAACTTATTGAAAACACGAAAAATCTTTCGGTCAAAATTCGGAACTCATTGCATAATATATCATTGATATAGAATGTTAAAAATGTTTTCTTGATCAATGATAAGTTATGATTGCTAACACACTTAATTATTACTCATTATGGGAAGAGAGCGATATTACAATTTCTATATTTTAATTTTCTAAAGTTTAATCTAAAACTAAATTATAGATTGTTTTTAATGAATAATTGGAGAACTCACCCAAACAGGTAATGTCGACAACAGAAAGTGATTTTTGAAGTGTATGTCGACTATCGGCGACCGAAGAGAAAATCTTTCGACGCCACAGAACTTTGAGAGCACCAGAAAACGAGTCAACCATTTCATCTGTGATTCTCTTCTTTTGTCTTATAATTCATGCTTTGATTGCTCACAGAATATGAATTTGACGTTATATTGAATAGTTTTGTGCATTTGAGCTTGTTCAATCATCATAAGTAATAAGTCGTGCATAACTTTCAGATATATTAAAATAACTTATCATAAGCACAACTGTTGGGACAATGATATTAATTTATTGACAACTAATATTAAAATATTGTGAAATAATGATAAATCCACCAAGTTTAACTATTATTTATTTTAAAAATGTCAAAAGAGTTATATACCAAAGATTTAACTCAAAAAATTTCAATTAACTCAAGTTTAGAGAGAAGAACAAAATTATAATAAAATTTTGATATTGTTTTCAGTCAATTCAATGGATTTGGTGAACGCTTTTAAAAGATGTATAGAAATATTCTGCAGATGTTATCCGACTTTTCATCAAAATAAAAGTTTGACTCAAAGACCGTTTGCCTGAACTGTCAGACGGGTTCTCATCTGAAATATAGCGATTCAATAGGAATCTGAGGAACGCATTAAACACTGTAAGCGATTCATTCATCGCACACTTGCGTACGGATGCTGTGCTGTCAGACATTTAGTACTATTGTTGAGCGGAGTCCTCGCCTTACAATTCATTCGTATTTGATTATATATACGACAGTATTCTCACGTTTCTGATGCATAAGTGAAGGAATAATTATATTAAAGTAAATCGAATAATGCAAATAAGGATAACAATAAATGTTTAAATAATATTAACGATTCACTGAATATATTTTGTTTTTAAGCCCCAAAACAATCACTATTTCAACGAAATCTAAATTAACACAATTAGTCATCAAATTCTGATTTCATTTGTTTTCTCATTCGAAAAATTTTTCAATTAATTGACAGATATTTGAAATTCTTTTATTGGTCTCAATATCTTAATTGAATTAATATATAACTGAAAGGAAAATATACGACAAAATCAATAAAATTCTTATCAAATATCTAAATTATTAAGCCTCTCTTTGCAATGACCAAGATCTCTTTTTTGCCAATTTAAGTGAAATATGAACATAAAATATCTTTTGATATTATGATTCAGAGTACAATATGATAACTTCAATAAAAATACCTTGACAATTGGCTCATTTATTTCACATTTGAATATTGCTATCAAATGATAAAATTCTTATATCATTATAACAATTCATTTATTGAACCGTAAAATAGCAAAAGTCCTGAAATTGAATATTCAAAAGAAGAGTTGTCTTTCAATTATATTGTTATTTAAAGTAATTTAAATATGAAATAACTTGAGTAATATAAAGCTAGATCAATTTTGATTGAATTAATTGAATAATTTCTAAAAATATCACCATTTTTTGTCAAATTATTTTTAGTTTTTATCAATTTGAGTTGTATTCAACAAGATGAATTTGCCTTTTAAAATTTTGTTAACACATTGTTTGAGTCAATACAAATTTTTAGTTTCCATTTGAGAGTTGCAAATCTCATCTAAAGTTTATTGGATTCTCCGAAACATTTGACATTTCTTCAAATCTAAACATTATTTACTCGACTATTATTTGATAAAAACATTATATGAATGACAAAATCAAAAGTGACTATAATTTCAATTTTGTTTTAAAAAAAACACAAAATTCCAAATCTGTTTGAGAGTTGAGAAAAGGACGGCTTCTCTGCAAAACTCTTGCGCTTTAAGTGATTGCCATTAAATGCAAAAATTCTTGAATTTTATGACTTTCCTTTCAAAAATTAAGTGAGCAAGGTTTATATTAAATTATGTAAAGATAAGCAAATAAATGAATAAAAATTTACCAAATTAATTTTTTAATTGATAAATATTTGCGAAGTTAATATTCTTATTAAATTAATAAATAATAGTTTCATTAGAAAATATCTAGTTTTTGAAATGAACATTGCAGCTAGGTAAAATATTTCTTTGAGATCAACTCAATTATGTTTTAATAAAGTCCTTATTTTATGAATTGAAAAATCTTATGCCTTTCCCATAAAACTATTATTTGCAGAGAATTATAGTCAGAGACTGTCTATAATACATGAGTCGGACAACGAATTGTCCAAAATTTGATAGAATTTGAGGATTCCTTTCGTCGTTTACTTTTGGTTCAAAAATTTTCCATTACTTCGATATAAGTTATAATCATTGGACAGAATTGGACTTTTTTTCGTCAATTTTTAGATGGAGTCGTGAGTCGTGTCTTCTTTTTATATCTCTCCCAAAGTCTCCCAAAGTTTAGAAAATTCTTTAATAAAGTCTAAGAAATGAACGAAAATTCAATTCTGGTTCTCAAGTCTTATGCTTTGACTGATCGCTATTCTTATCCTTTAAACAACTGAATAACAGACCACAAACTGATCGACTGATTCAAAACGTGATAAAAGACTTATTTTGAGTCATCTATTAAAAAAATATGTGAACAACAAAATGAGGATCAAATTTATTTACGAAAAATAAAGAGAGATTTGGTCACCAACTGACTACCAAGCATATTTTTCAACTCATAAGTTGTTAATGATTTGGAAAATTCCAATTTTAAGCTTCAAAATGTGATGTGATATTTGATTGGGAAGTCAATTGTATGTTCTTGGACAATTTCAATCTGTACTCAATGTAGTCGTCAAAAGCCTAAAGTGTTGACAATTTTATTTGAAAACATTTTAGTCAAAAGTTTTCTGTCATTCACTTTGGGTTTGAGTGACATTTGATTTACAAAATCTGATGAAAAATAGTTTTACTTAAAAAGACTTATCGATGCCAACAGTTATTCAAAATCTTTTATTTTAAAGCGAAATGAAGTTTAAAATGAATAAATGGATTGAATTGAAGGAAAAAATGTAAATATAATAAAAATATTGAATTTTTATGAAAATCTCATTATTTGTCGAATCGATTTCGATGCTGTCCTTTATATCTGCCTTTAATCGATTGCATCCTTAAAATGAAATTTCAATTTCAATAAAATAATTAAAACAAAATGATTGACAGCAATACCAGGGCTGAAAATCTACCCCTTTGTTGGCCGGAATGTGTTTGAGTTTACAAGAGTTATACTTAGTATAACTACAACCCGTAGTCCTCCAGAAATAGCACTCATTGTTGAGCACTCGCTCTGTCGAAGAATTAAGTGACGGATAATTCTTCGAATCATTTAACGGACGAAACTTTATTCGCAAGTTTTGGTTTTGAAAACAAACATTAGGTAAATGTTTGCCCTTTTGGTAATCAATTCATTAGATTCAATCAGTTTTTGAGATAAGATTGAAGACTGACCTGCAGTCGAGACATTGCAAATCGAGGTGACTCCGGATTATCGAAGTTTATTGAAGCGCTTTCGTTCTCAGGGATCAAAACGACCAAAGTTACCTTGCCAAACTCACTCATAATATTCCACAAAATTTGTTTTGTCTCTTCTGTTGGTATTATATTTGAGACATAAAGTCCTCTAAACTGCCAGGGATTGGTTGGTCTGAAAAAAGGAAAACCTGTGCTTAATATTGATTGCATAGAAGTTATCGATTGACGAGTTTTTACTCCGCTTTTCGATAGGATTTGGAGTAATTCTGTGGTCTATTCAACGAAGAGGACCAATGGTTTCTGGAGTCGTCCCACACCTCTACGATCTTATCCATAGATTTTCGATCATTTCTTCGATTGATTTTAATCTTAGATTCGATGAATGGTTTCGACGGATTGTAAGTCGATTTAGGAATCTTTTTGTCATTAATGACAAGTTTTTGTTCGCTTTCGTACTTTTTCTCTGAAATTTTTAGTTCAAAACATTTGTCACTCCATTTGGACGACAAAACATTTTTATTGAGCAACAAATCACTCAATTCTTTCAAAATATTCTTTTCTTTAAAACATTGGCTAAGAATTGCAATATTCTCCTCGAAAAGGGAGCCGACTGTCGACTGAGTCGTCAAAAGTCTATTCATATCATTTGTGTTTGGATTCAATGGCAGAGACTCTTTAGACGAGTGTTTCCTGACTTCTCGGGTCTTAATATTCTTTTCTTCAGCAGATTTTCGGTCAGTTTTTGTGTCAATCGTTTCTCTAATATCTGGAAATGAATTTGAATTGAATTCAATGTTTTCGGTGTCTTTTGTGGTATTAGCCATCGATTGTCGTAAACTTTTCAACTCTTGTTGAGCTTCTCTGCAGTCATTTCCTTCTAATTGAATAACTTTCAAAAAACAATTGTCCGCCTCTTCCAGTCTTTTCAATCCTTTCAGAGCTCTTGCCTTTCGATAATAGCATTTACCCCAATCTGACTGAAGATGGAGAGCCCTCTCTGCGTCTTCCAGAGCCAACTCAAATCGTTGCAATTGATCGAAACAAAAGGAACGGTTCACAAAATATCTGTATTCTAATGGATATAACTCTATGGCTGTGTTGTAGTATTCAATAGCCTTTTGATAGTCTTTCCTATAGACGCACTCATTTCCATTCCAACCATTCCATCGACTTTTTGAATAATTCAATTGTTCTGACATTTCTCAAGAACTGACATTCATTAAAGTGTTTACAAACTATTTAGAAATCTATGAAAACATTTTCGAAATATTAAGATTCTAATCAATAATTAGATTTGCGCGCAGACTATACTCAACGGCGTTCATAAATACATAAATCCATTCATTATTTTAAGATTTTGAGTAATATCTCGATAATAATTATCATTTCAATTAATCTTTTAAATTATTTGGATATGTATTTCATTTTATTAAAAACAAATATTTTGTCGATAAGTTATTCAGAATAACCAAACATTTTCTATACATCAATAAATAGTTTACAATTATAACTGAACTCATAATTTTATTCTAATCGAAATATAACCTTGATACTAATATCAATATCACTATTTTTGGTTTTTTAAATAATCGGTCGAAATTATGGTCAATAATTAATCTTGTACATTGATTATGAAGCTTTCAAATAAAGCTTAAAACTTAAGTTAAAGTGAATTGGATTCAAAAGTTATAACAAGTTGTGAGTGAATGTGAGGTCCGACCGCTTTGTGGCGTTTCATTGAGTCTCAAACTGTGTTTACATTTTGACGTCTCGTCTCAAATATTTTGTAAACGACTTCTATTTCAATGAAAAATCTTTTGATAATTTTGTGACAAATTATTTGAATAAATAATAAAATGACTTATGATTTAAGAATAGCAGTGGTTTGTAGTAGTAATCAGAACCGGTCTATGGAAGGACACGCTGTACTCAGGTCTTATACCCCGACAATAATTATTGACCACAAATTAAAATCAATTGATTCTCTCTTTTAGTAAAAAAGGATTTAAAGTCCGATCTTTTGGTTCAGGTCTGCAATCAATTAGTCATTTGATTTTGAATACTAATTATTACATAAACAGGAAATCAGGTGAAACTTCCGGGTCCTGCTCAGGACAAACCTAATGTCTATGAATTTGGAACCACTTATGAAGAGATGTACAAAGACTTGCTATCAAAGGACAAAAACCTGTATTACATTCAATTGAATTGATTTTATTTTTCATTTCAATATAATATGATTTCAGATATACTCAAAACGGAATCCTTCATATGTTGGACAGAAATCGAAGGATAAAGTCATGTCCCGAACGGTTCCAAAACTGCAACGAACAGTTCGATGTCATATTCACTGTCGAAGAAAGGGTTTACGATCAGGTCGTCGAAGGTTTGTATCCATAGATAAGATATATTTTTTTACAATTTATGAGTCATTTGTTCAGAACTTTCGTTGAGAACTCCTGTCGACAACACAACTGTCCATATAATCAATATTGACGTTCAGGACAATCACGAAGAGGCCACTATCGGTGCGTTTCTCATCTGCGAAATGGCACTAATGATGGCTCAGTCACACGATTTAGACAACGATATCGACGAAATGCTTCAAGAGTTTGAAAATAAAGTGGACCGACCCCTTCTCCATACTATTGCTTTTCAATGATTTCAAATTTGATATAATTTATTGACAAATAAAACATTTTTTATATTTAAAAATACATTTATTTGTCTAAATAGGCATAAATTCTGCGCAACTTTTCCTTTTTGTTTTTGTTATTATGTTTTTTCCAGGGCTTAGAACTGGAGGTCTCTTCTGTTTGAGAACTACCGCAATGTCTGACACTATCGGAAGCCATTCGAGTATAGCCTTTGACTCCTTGGACTCCTTTGCTGTGAGCACTCAAATTATTTTTCATGAAATACGAGTCATCGAAGTCTTTAGAGTTTTTAGTAATGGTTTGATTGCTCTCTAAAATCCTTTTGATGTCTTCACGCAAACCATTATTCGTTTGATTAGTATTTTCTGGGAATTTATGAAACAGTTTTTGGTCTTCATTTGGAGGACAATAAGAGTAAAGAAGTTTTCCACAAACCAAGTCTTTTAAGATATATCGCGCCGAACGACATAAGTCTGGAATTCCTCTTTGAGTCATAAAACCTCTCGAAAAGCCATAAGTAGTCAACAATTCCTCTGCAGTTGTCATTTGATTCTCGTCTTCAGATTCAGGTTTCGGTAAACAAATAGAATAAAACATTTCGAAGACATGTCTCGGGATTCGATTCGTTAGTATAGATATCGGAGGCATCGGTTCTTTGAGCTGATCTATGGATAGAATCCCATTGACTATCATTTCTGCTTTACTCGACACAACATTAGGGAAGACAAGTCCCGGACAATCACATAAAGTCAGTTCATTGTCAACAACTAATGTCTGGAAGTGTTTAGTCTTTCCCGGAGTCGCAGAAACCGAAACTTTTTTTGCGCGAAGAATGGCATTAATGGTCGAAGATTTACCAACATTTGGGTATCCGACTAAACCTATGGTTATAGCAGACAATTGACGCTCTTTTGCGAAACACTTAAATATTTCAATCAATTGTTTTCGTCCCAACACTTGACTCGAATTGTTTTCAAAACAAAATTCTTCTTCAATCGATTCTTCGATGTCTTCATCGCTTTCTAATTCTTGTTTTGCGGAAAAGAAGAGGGCCTTCAGACCAATAGAATCGAAATATTGGGCCCAAAGTTGTCGTTGAGTTTGGGTTAAAAAATCCGATTTATTCAATAGAATGACATTTGTTTTGTTCGGATCAACTTCTTTCACGTATTTTAGTAGATCCGGACACAAATAGATGAGAGGATTGCGAGCGTCGAGTATTTGTACGCAAACATCACTTCTCTCGACGACTCTCCAGAGTTGTCGCCAAAACTCAATGTTTTTCTCAAAAGGAGTCAAAACTAAGTCTTCGTTTTGTTGAATATCTGCCAAATGTCTTCTCCACTCCAAATACATATTATATTCCAATTCATTGAGTTCTTCGGGTGTCGTCGACTCATCCCAATGAGGTCTTCGTGGGATCATTAATGGATCCGATTCTGTCGTCGAATCACTATTTTTAATCTTTTTCTCAACGATTTGGACCTTTGGGTCAATTATTTTGATGTTTTGGTGTTCTGTCAGACAATTAAAGTAAATATAAAATTAAAATATTTGAGAATTGATGCCATCGATTGTCCAAACCTGCGGTAAATTCAATGTTTGCCATTTGAGCGCTCGACAGAAAGTCATCCAAAGTTGTCGTTTCTGTAATACTTTTGACATTTTGTGAGTCATCCAAATCCAAGAGATGTCTCTTTAAATGACAAAAAATATTATTTGAAATGAAAAACATTTTGAATGTAATGTAAATTACCTGAGATTTGATCAAATGTTTGGACAAATCCTTTTGTTTTTGTTTAATTAGATTTCTTCCCAAAGAAGAAACAGAATCTTTCTTTTTGCCCATAACTCACTCTTTTGTTTAATTTATATGAAAAATCAAAAGATCAAGATCAATCAAGTTCCACCAAGATCAATTGCGATAATAAAATGCTGTCTGTTTTATCACGTTTTAGATATAAACAAAATGAAGTAATGTTTTCATATAACTTATATTATTTAACATAAAATCAAATTAAGTCTTTTTAATTCATACATTACTTTGAATTTAAAGATATCTTAATGTATAAAAAAGACACAATTTTTCGTCAAATTTATATATTTTTACGTATATATGAGAACCACGACATCATATGTTTGATTTTGTGTCGTTAGATAGCGATAGAAGTCATTTAAAATTTTTAAACTATTAAAAAACTTCATAAAAACTTTATCCTTATTCAATTATGTTTAGTTAGCCTGGTAATGACAATTCTGATAAATTATCTAGGAATAAAATAGAATTTATTTTCAAACGCGAAAATATTTGTCGAAATTCTTGAATAACTGGAATAATCTATTTATTTGCAATTCAATTGGCTTTTCGTTGTTTTGAAACAAATAAAAATGAGACAAAAATTGATATTTTTGAATACAAATAAATCCAAATTAGCAAGTACATTTTTTGCAATCTATACTAATTATAAATATAAATAATAATTATTACAAGAAATGACAAAATCTTTGAACTCTTTAGCGTTTAAACCAAAACATTTCAAAGAAATAATTTTATTTTAAATGAAAAATTCGAGTATTTAATAATCAGAACTGACTTATCCAAGTTTAAATTCAAAGTTAGTAAAAGGAGAATGGTTTGTCCAAGAGCAACTGCCTTCTTATATTATAGTTGAAACTGAAAAATAGGGACTTCAGGACATCAAAGACTTGATCTACTCATTAGAAAAGCAATAAATGACTCAAAGCTTCTAAAGATTTATAATAACTATAATATCGACTAAATTATTGATTTGTATTCAAATCTAAAGAAAAGTTCAATTTGTTTCTTGATTTGCTTTGAATTGATTGCACTTATCTTCCATTTCAACTGAAAATAAAATAATTTTTGTAAATAATTTAAACAAATGTTTTACTCAATAGATATTACCGTCAGTGGCTCCTAAACACTGTCCCCACTCGACGAGAGTTATTTTGTGGTCATCATTAGCGTCACATCCGTCCAAAAAGCTTGAAATACAACTTTCCATTGAGAGAAGGGGAGCGCGAAGTGGGAACAACTCATGGCGTGAGACATGTCTGTCGTGCGGCTGTTTATCTAAATCGCAAAACTTCCAAATGATAGCATCGATCCATTTACGGGTCAATTGGTCTGAGCCCTCATTACCATGGTGAAGTTTCTTACTAGTTACCAATTACATTCAATAACTAAAATAAACAATGAAAATGAACCTGATGATATGATCGAGCCATTCCCTCATTCTTCTCGGGAAATCTTCGAGAACTTCTTTGCGACACTCCGGCAGTTGTTGACATTCCCCGTAATAATCGATATGCATATGTTTGTGCTCTTCTGTGCAGTCACTCAATTGACCTTTCACATCTTTACAATACAAAGGTCATTCATACTGTTCCATAAAGAAAAGTATTAATAAATACCTTCGACACAAATGCATCGATGTTTGTGTAGGTGGCAATCAGATTGCCAGGTGCTGTTATGGTTCGAACAGACCCGCCGACGAACGTCAGTGTTGTCCGCGCATTGACTGTAACCATATTTTCAAACATTTAGAGACTTTCTCATAAAACATGTAAAACATCTTCTCATAAGTATTACAGAAAGTACCAAGCTAAGACCTAGCTATATTGCGTTTTTATTCTTTTTTAGAAAATTGGTCAATATTTAACTTGGTCAAACTTTTGATAATGAATATTTAAAATTGTATTCAAAAATCAATTGTAAAATGATAAAAAAAATTACACCTTGCACATTTCATTGGTGTGAATTTCATTCCTATAAAATATGAATAGGAAGTAAAGGAGTGAATATCATGTCATTCCTTAAAATTATTTGAAATTTTGTTAATTTTTATAATTGTTTCAAATTTTTGACTAAAAACTTGAATATAAGCCAATTCTTAACAAATATCTAAACATTTCTGAGAATTTGTTTACATAAAGAAAAAGAAAATACGGAAGTCTCGCAAAAATCCTCATTCAATCAAATTTTGATTTTTAGATATTTTGTGCAAGATCATCAATGTTGATTTTTGAATTGAAATTGAAAATAACTAATTTGAATGTATCTATCTTAAAATGTTAGTAAAATATTGTACCGAAAACTAATCATTAGTTATCTTGTTTTTGATATTATTTTGATAAAATTGTTTGGAATTAATGATAAACTGATGCCATACCTAATGCACTGGCATTTTGCTGTTCCGGACTCCACATCGATCACACATTCCTTTCCGGCCCCGCATTTGGTTTTACTGCAGGGATCTGATCAATAAAAACCATTTCTTTCAATATATTTTGCAAGAATAATCTAATTATATAATATTAAGGCAAATTCATATTTCAATAATCAATTTGAATAAAGTATCAAGATATTATCAAATAATCTTCAAGTTTTTCATTTAAAAATAGAAACTTATATTCAATATGAAAATTTCCATTATAAGCTAAATTGTAAATTGGTGATATCAACTTACCTTGCTTCAAATCACTAGATACTGTTGTTCCGGAATTTGTCTGCACTTGATTTGTCTCTTCAGTTGTTTGACTCTTTGATTGCTTTCTTTGAAACTAATATTCAGTGAATAATAAGATTTGATTCAAAGCGACAAACATTTCTAAATCTCTGAAACAATACCTTTTTTGCAGTGATTCCGGATAAGAGACAAAACAGAAAAACACAAAGAATTATGTTTTTATTCATTTTTGATTGTTTCGATTTCTTGGTTCCAAGAATTGATAATTTGTTAGCTTAGAGGGCGACCACACCCTAACCCAGTACTTTCTCTTAAGTCTTCAAGAAAAGGAGTGAAACAGATGTAAGTCTTGAATCAGTGATAGGATATCTTAACTCTGGTTTGTCCTAAAAGTTGAAGGAAAGCGTTTAAAATAAACAAAATTCTTTATTTAGCACACATTATATGCTCTCCCATTCCCTTTCAGTTTTCATTGAATCTAAGCCTAAGTTTTTCAGAATTTTTATTACTTTTTACGGAAAATTTGAAATAAATTTAAATCAAATGATAGATAACTCGTAGATAAATAAGACAAAACAGACTTCAATTTATTTATTTATCACTAATTTCAAGACATCCTCAAATGATATAACACTTCAAAGTTTTTCAATCAATTGAATTGAACTTTTAAATCGACTCATGATTTGAATCACAATTTTTTTTCCAAAACTCAATTACTTTAAAATTTAAATGAAACCCATTTTAAAAACTTTTTCAATTTATTATCAAAATAAACGATAAAATTCGAGAAAATTTATTGAAAACATAAAATAATTTATCGATTCATTAAATTATATAAATAACTCTTTAATTGATATAAATTTCTATCAAATAATAGATTGGATTGAATTTTATTCATTTGAATATCGGATTATTTTTATCGGAAAGTTTTCAGTAATTAAGTGATTGTTCTCTAATATAATGACAACATTTACTTCAAATTCTGCAAAACAAACAAAATTCAGTCAAAATGTAGAATAACTGCAAAACAATTGAATACCTATTTTGAAGTTATTGGTGATGAGTGTCGGACACGTGAAAAGACGCGGAAATATCATGAAAATGGGAATAACTATTCCTCGACAGATGTTTCCCTCTCCTATTTGAATGTTCTGTATTTCAGTGGCTTTTATTTCATAGAAAAAAAATAATTCCAATAAATGTTTTTAACCAAAAAATTGCGATCAATAAGATTGAGGCCTACCATCGCGCGCATATCCTTCAGCACATCCACAGGTCTCGACCCGAACTAATTGTAATTCAATACTTCTGATGACGGCATCGCAGTGTTCAACACAAAGCTCTCCACTAAAGGGTTCTGTAATCCGACAGAGGGTTGAATCCAATCGACCACTTATTCGGAATTTAGGAATCTTTGACTTCTTTTGAGACAAAATTCAGAAAAAAAGATTCAGAAAACAATTGAATGCTATTTAAAAACAAATGACAAACATCTTTGACATTTTGAAGTGATTCGGGAGTAATCAAAAAGTTGACTCCTTTTTCGATCATTGGTTTCAATTCCGATGGCTTTCCGTATTCGACAATAAATTCTACGATCTTTTGGAGGTCTTTGTTAAGCATCGGTCGTCTGACTTCACATTTGATTAAATACTGAAATAAATAAATTGTTATTAAAAAGGAATTGAATATTGAATACAAATAGAACCTGAATAGTGATGAACACCCCGTGATATGTCTCGTATAGAGTTTTGTTCCCTTTCGGACGTAATGGCAGTTCGAAAGGTATCTCAGTCTTACCGGCGGGCAATTTACCGGTTCGGGCCATCTCTACGTTGTAACTGATAAGTGGGACCGGCTTTCAATCGATAAGACATTAAATGAGTGATAACTAAAACTTTGAATTTATTTAAAACAAATACTTTAACCGAATTATAAAAGGCTTCAAAAATGCCGACATTTTTAGAGCTCAACTGCATATTAACGTTTGCCTCTATTGTTATGGATATCCCCTCATGTCTTGACTCAGACTTTGACTCAAAGACAACGACTCCCGTCAAGTCGTCCTAAAGAGAAACCGAGAGAACAATATTAATAATTAAAGATATTTGAAGACAAGACTCACTCCTTCGCAATAAATTTTGTTAACTCTCTTCAGTCTAATGTCGAGAGACATCTCTTTGTCTTTGACTCTCAGAAAAGTTCAGTACTTTTGAGACAATTTGATGTTGAGGTGAAAAATGAATAAGCTAGTTCCTATCTTGATGCACTCAAATGATCAAATGACCTACCTCAATGACCCACCTCTATTCAATGGATTCAACCAAAAATAGTGTTCAAAAAATAAATGTCAGAAATGTGATAACGAGTCCTCTTATTCTTTACCTCAATTCAAATTTTAATTAACTTTTAAGAAAGAAAATTAATTGAAAATCACCTTGCTCTTTTTTACATAAAATCAAATTAATTTTTATAACATTTATTAAATAATTTATTTGAAATGAATTAATAGAGTTTTGCGCAAAAGAGTTGTTGTTTTGATTTGTGGTAACATTTTATATGAATGTCTGTCTCTATAATGAAATGAATGTTTATTTTGTGTCTTATCTTGAGATCAGTCACTCTTTTTGGACAAATGATTCACTCATTAAATGTATTAATAATTTATAATTTATATCAATTTTAATCCGTTTTCGTTCATTTTTTTAACCAAAAATCATATTTCAATAAATATTTTGTGTAATATTTTTGTGTGAAATCAAAATATATTTAATTTGAGTTTATTTATCGAAATAAAAAATAATGAGTAAATAAACGACAGATTTCTTCAAAAAAAATATTCAATACATTGAAGAAAAAAAAACGCTTTTATTTGCATTTATTACTATTTTTTCATTAAATTAAAAATTCAATTATTATTTGATTGATATCTTATCTAATAATTTGTGACTCATTTTTGAAATATATTTAACAAAACATTTGAAGAAATGCTTTAATGTATTGATTGACAAAATAAATGGAATCGATTCAATCGAGTGCTTCAATCACTACAACTCAAGCTCTGGTCTCAGCCGTGAAGAAGCGGATCAGTCCAACGGTGGCCATAAACCCGAGCAGTGAAGGACAGCAATCAGTGAACAGTTCAGCGATGAGTGCGTCGACGAGTGCTCTCGGGTTAAGTCAGACTTCAGCCAATCCAGAGCTGACCTCTCTCTTTGAATGTCCCGTTTGTTTTGATTATGTATTGCCACCAATACTTCAGTGTCAAAACGGACACCTCGTCTGCCAGACCTGTCGCCAGAAGATCACGTGTTGTCCGACTTGTCGGGTGCCGATCGGGTCTAACATACGGAACCTACCGATGGAGAAGTTGGCCTCAACGATGTCGTTCCCCTGCAAATACAATCAGTCCGGATGTGTGGCACAACTCCTCTACACAGAAAAGCCCGATCACGAAGACTCCTGTGAATTCAAGCCCTACTCCTGTCCCTGTCCTGGTATGTCATAACTCTCTTCTCTCTTTTCCCGATAATTAGTCATTCATTTAAATAATTTATATTTTGTTTCCTTTTTTGATCTTTTTTTGAGAATCGTTTGAAAATTAGGTTTAGTTTTAATTTGAGTTCATTTCTATTACTTAATACCAGTTTCGCCCACTTTTTTGCTTTTGGTGTTAATGTTATGCAATACTTGTTTTACATAATAGGGAGTAGTTGTAAATGGTATGGACCTCTGGAACAGGTGATGCACCATCTGATGCATCAGCACAAAAGCATTACCACTCTTCAGGGCGAAGATATTGTCTTCTTAGCGACAGACATAAACCTGAGCGGAGCTGTCGATTGGGTTATGATTCAGTCGTGTTATACCCACCACTTTATGCTAGTGTTGGAAAAGCAGGAGAAGTTCCCTGGACATCAACAGTTCTTTGCTGTCGTCCAATTGATCGGTTCCCACAAACAGGCGGACAATTTTATTTACAGACTCGAACTCAATGGACATCGAAGACGACTCACATGGGAGGCCACCCCCCGATCCATACACGAAGGCGTTCAGAGTGCTATCAATACCAGCGATTGTCTCGTATTTGATACACATATCGCACAACTGTTCGCAGATAACGGAAATCTTGGAATTAATGTTACCATAAGTCCCGTTGAGTGTAAATAAAATATCGATTATTTGATTTAATTGTATTTTTATTCAATTTTATGTACAGTTTATGAGACTTTAATTCTCTTTTCTTTTATTTCAAAAATAATTTCCTTTTTTTGAGTCCCAATTGTAGTCTATTTAACAAAAACTATATCCGTTTGGGAATTAAATCAATAATTTTGAGTAATAATGAAAATACTCTTAAATTTAATTACATTTTCTTAATTTCAATCGATTTCTAAAAGAAAAACAATTTATTTGATTTGAAATAAAATAATTTTGAGTAAAACTGAACGAAACAAGTGTTTGATCCCAACTTAAAACATATTTTAAATGAACTGAAAAAATGTTATGATATTTGAAAACAATAGAAATCCAAAACAACTGAAGCCTTAATTGTATTGATATTCTGGTCATTAATAAACAAATTTATGTTCGAAAACAACTTTAGATAACATTTCTTTTGGGAGTAATTATATGCAACTGATTGGAGACTATATCCGGAATATTGTTATTAATTGTGTTTTCCGTTTGATTTTGTCTCATATTCTTATCCTTTTGAATGCCTCCGAACATAATTATTTCATTCTTAGCGGACACCAGACTATACAAAATCACTTCTTCCGGACCTTCGTTTACAAAATGGCTTTTATGGACCCATTGGGCGGTATTTGTATCCACCACTCGACTGATATCCATAACAAACAATTGCATTGGATTTGGAGATAACTCCATATTTGTCTTTACCGTTGAGTTTCGGACGGGTAGTGGCGAAGAACTACTTGTCTTAAGTAGACGTAAGCGCTGTTCCATTCTGTCGAGTCCTTCCAACTGTCTCTGTCTGTTCTTTCGAGACAATGGACGCAAACCATTGCTTTGAGTCGATTGTGACGAAGAGGTCGATGGACTTGAAATTTGAGAATTGGATTGAGGCTCAAGTCTTGGAGTGTTTGCGGAGGCATTTCCTTCCGAAGCGCTAACATATTGACTCCTAACAGAAGGCTTTCGCAATAGGTTTCCGTCTTTGCATTGAACAGAACGAACTTTTTGACCGGCGCTCAGCATAACCACCAAATTTCCGATCTTTTAATGAAATGAAATTATTTTCTTTTTTTGACAAAATATTAATAAAAGAGACAATACTTTACACGTCGGGTGGAAACTGATTGAAGGGCCGACTGTTGTGTCTCTATTTGTGATATCAATTGGTTTCCACTGCCATTCACTCGACTCGTCACCAGATATGCAAAGCATCCAAATATCACTGAACAGCATATTAGGACCACCCGATCCGCCAAATATTAAAATATGTCTCTCGTCCACAACGACCTGTGAGTGTCCATATCGTGGCAGAGGTTTAAGTGAAGATGTCTTCTGTTTGTGCCAAACAAAGTCATTCAAATTCAAAATCCAAATATCATTAGAACTGGAAAATGGAGAGGAAGTGTTGACTTCAGTCTTAAGACCACCGAATACTATCATTTGGTGACCGATAATAGAAGCCGAATGACCGGCCATTGCAGGACAAGAAGAACGGGGAACCACTGAACTCCATCTGTCAGTTGTGGTGTCAAAGAGATGGATGTGACTGAATATTCTCCATTCCTGGTGTATCGGATACGGCGAGGAATGAGTCCAACCGCCGAATAAAATGAGTTTATTGTTATACTCGACGAGAGAAGCGCACGCTTTTGGCGAAGGAAATGTTCCCGTGGCTATCGGTCGGATCCAAATTCTTGAGCTCAGATCAAAGCGCCACAAGTCGTTGAATGTGGTGTTGGCTATAGTACAGCCTCCGAACACATACATCGAGTCTCCAAAAAGACAGGCGCTGTGCGAATATCGAGGAGATATCGATGGACCCGAAGAGGGCCACAAATGTGACCATTGGATCGACTGATTGATTAAACTCTTCATGAAATCGCGACGGAGTTTAGATATCGTGGCTATCGTTGAGAATAACTATAAATTATTTTAATTTAAATAAAATAATTGATTTGAATACCGATTACAGACGAACGCCAAGACTTTGACACTAATTTGCAA
This sequence comes from Tectocepheus velatus, assembly GCA_034700625.1. NCBI lineage: Eukaryota > Metazoa > Arthropoda > Arachnida > Sarcoptiformes > Tectocepheidae > Tectocepheus > Tectocepheus velatus. Next base: position 39,446 of record JAQIXV010000167.1, read on the forward strand.
TCAATCAGTTCCTTATATGGAGACAAATGACTCAGAATATACTCAAACACAACATATGGTAAGTCATCTATTGATGTCTCAGATGTTTGACCGTTGAATGTATCAACACTTTTATCGTCACAAAACATATTGTCTTCAAATTCAGAATTCATTTTATCTTTTAATTAAAATAATTTAAACAAATTTCAAGTGATTTCAAAATCGTTTCATTCAATTCATTATTCGTTAAAAATTCACATCTTTTCAAACTATTATAGATTTGAATTGAATTTAAACAAAAATTATATGAAATTAGTTTTAATTTGATTAAAATATATCAATATTTTGAATAATAATTAAGAGAAAAAATTGTAAACAAATATAAATTATATTAAATGTTTTTAGACATCATATCATTGTTTTCATTGATTCACTTAAAATATATACCAAAACAATGTGTAAACAAATGATTCAATCAATGGTTGCGTCAAATGTTATTGTCTTTCAGTTCAAAACTTTACTCAAAGTATTCCTCACTTTAAGTAAAATATTGACCAATTAGTCAATGATATTGAGTGTCTGTCAGTTAATCATTAATTAAAATTAATTAAATAATCTTGGTAATATGTGAAAGTTGTGCTTGAATAAGAAAAATGAGTTGATTTACTCAAATTGAGTTGGATTTTGCACTTTGAAGTCTACAGATGGGGAGTCATTAGTCATTACTACAAATGGGAGTTCAAAATAAATGATTCAAATATTTCTCTCAAATTAAGATTTTGTTTTAAAGTCAAATAAATATTTAAATAATGAAAACTTTAATAAAGATATCGATATTCATCGCTCTCTTCAGTTCAATTATTTTAGTGATATTTCCCGATATCTTAAATAATAATTTGATTTCAATAAACAATTTATATAAATATTTTGATAAATACTTATCCAAAGAATCGAAAACAGATTCAAAGACGAGTTGTCTCTCTCCTGGGGAGCGACTGCTGACTAAAACTCAATTGTCTCGATATGACGGCTCTTCCGACTCTTTGGGTCTTTATTTAGCTTTTTTGGGTGTTGTGTATGACGTGTCTAATGGGGCGCAACACTATAAACCTGGTGGTAGTTATTCCTTCTTTGCGGGTAAAGACGCGACGAGAGCCTACATTACCGGACAATTCACTGAAGAGGGACTTATCGATGACTTGACGGGAGTCGACGTCGAGAGCTTCGATGGCATTGAGACGTGGACTCAATTGTATGAAAAGGACTACAAAAGAGTCGGAAAACTGATCGGAACTTATTATGATTCAAATGGCTGTCAAACAGAGGCTTTGCTCTCAGTTCACAAAAATATGGATAAAAACAATGAAATAAAAGAACAACAAAATCAAGAGTCAGAGGTATTTCCTTATTGTAATTCTGAGTGGAGCGGACAGACCAACTCAGGCAGAGTCTGGTGCAGTCGGGCCAGTGGTGGACGAGAACGGGATTGGGTTGGAGTTCCGCGTCAGCTGTTCATCACTGAGAAGAAGCAGTACCGATGCGCTTGTATCAGAAATACTGGTCCCCCAACAGTTCCCGCCATTGTATATGAAGACGACACTCATGACTACAGAGCCGACAGTAATGTCGGAGATCTTAATAATCCAAGACTTAAAGAATACGACGGATGTGATCCACAATCGATTGAATGCAAAATCAAAGACTAATTATGTTTTTTATTAATTTATTAAAACAAATAAAAAATTAACAAAAAAATTGTTAGATTTGAGAACCGGCACAACCCGGACATAAATGAAGAGTTTCGTGAATGAAAAGATCGCAATCAATGCAAAACAGGTGTCGACATCTTTGACACTGAGCGCCATATTTAGCTCCGATTTGTTGATCGCAGGCAAAGCACATAATAGGCTGATCCGAGTCGGGGCTAAATTCTTGGAACAAATCGACGGGAAATAAGTGATGATAAGAACGCGCCAAATGGGCCGGAGATACCAGAGTTAGGCCACAGACCTGACACTCAACGGGTAATTCGCAATATTTAGAGTTGCATTGAGGGCACAGATAACCAGAAGTACTAAAGTTTGTGTCACTATTGAGATGACAGACACACATCGATGCCTGAGTCTGTCCCTCATTCATATAAGTGGGAAAACCCATTCGCATTAGAGATGATTCAGTGAGAGAAGAGGGCGGGGGGTCTATGTGTTGGTGAAGTATTTCTTTGAAATGTGTTTCATCCAAAACCACGTCATAAACCCCTTTAGTTTGTTTGGCGAGAGTCCGACAAATCCTTATCTCAGCCGTCAATCCAATGACAGAACAGCGAATGTTTTGAAGACTCAAACTATTTATGGTTTGGTTTATGTCATTCGGATCGCAAGTCGTCAGACTTCCAAATATGAACAGCACTTCTCTACTCGTATGGGACGGCATATGTCTGTCCGATGAGAATAACTCATTAATTAAATGTGAAAAAGAGTGAAAAAGAGAGAAATACCTGAGAGTTCTCATCGCCATTTCCAGTGCGTTCTGAAGAGAGGGTTCTCCAGAACAGGTCATATCATTCAAGCGTCGAATGGCCTCCAAATGTATTTTAGTATTTGCGCTCAAATCGGATATTTTTTCGGCCCTTTTATTTCGGGTCATAATAATAGCCAATTGACTGATAGGGTTCTGATCTATAAACTCATTGACAAACGTTTCCAATAGTTTTGTCGTACATTTGAGTCGATTTGGTTTGAGGTCCGGTTGAGTCATCGACGACGACATATCGACAACAATATAGATGTGTCTCATCTGAAACACAATCACAAGAAGAGGTGAAAACAGAATCAATTGAATCAATGGATTAAAACCATTCCGAGTCTCAAATTTTTTCGTCTTCCGATCCGTTTTCGTTTCGCGCGATTAACCAAATCATTGACAGTCGACTCAATGAGGCCGTCGTCCGTCTCTCTGATGGCTTCCCTTAAATCAATTTAATTTCAAATTATTTAAAAGTCATTTATTGGACATAAAGTGAGACAAACCAAGTCTTTTCATATTCAGTTTCCCAACGATAGCCTTTTGGTTCTTCTTCGGCGTCCATTTTCTTTCAGAAGATAATCAAATTGTCAGTCAATTAATCGTTTGTTTACTAAACCATTGATTTTGTTTCAAATGTTTGTATTTTTTGACGAAAATATTGAAAGCAATGAAAACAAATAAACGGTACATAAGTTACGTCTCTTTACATTAAATAACGTAATGTCAGTCACAACGAGAGGAGAGGCCTTTTGAGAGCCCTTTTAGAGCCCTCTTCGAGTCGTAACGTAGTCTTTGAAGAGTTGTTTGACACAAACGACACAAATATGGCGTCAATTGTCTGTTTATTGTGCGAACGCTTCCAAAGACTCGACTAATGTTTTAATCGGATTTCAATTAAAATTAATTTAATATTCATTTGATTTGTTGTTAACCTAAACAATGATTACGTGATTATCGGAAACCAATTATATTGGAGTTGAATCGACTCTATTTGGTTTAAAGTCTTGTGATTGAGAGTCGATTATTGGAATCGATTTCATTGAATAACATTTAATACGATTTAAGACATAATATGAGACATAAAGTGAAGTGAAGACTATATTTAAACATTAAATTCACTTAATTTTGATCCAAATTATTGTCACTTTTATTAACGTTTTACTCTTTTTTTTTCTCAAATCGTCGAACAATTGATGTATTTTTGAACCAAATATTAGACAAAAAATATTTATTTTTTATTAATTATTGAATTGAATTGAAATCAAAATATTGTGACCGCAATGCAGACGATGTCATCGCCATATAGGGCTCAGTTCAATAGTGGTGGTGCCGGTGGTCACCCACCCCTTCACGTGCCCCCACACGGCCCCCCACACGGAGCGCCTCACCCCTCTCCGTACCATAAGTACCAAAAGCCAAACACATCTTTCTATGTGTTTCAACCGAGACCTCCCGTATCTGCTGTATATCAGGCGACAGAATTCGATGGAAAACGTCTTCGGAAAGCAATCGCCCGAAAGACAGTCGACTATAACTCTTCGGTAACCAAAATGCTTGAGTCGAGGGTCTGGCAGAGAGACTACAGGGACTGCCCCGCACTTCAACCCGATATCGGATACTATACTGAGGTTTGTTTCAATGGTTTTGAGTGATATTTGTATGAATTGATTGAATGATTGTCCATCAGATGGTTCCCCCCCTCTATATGTTGGATAACCCGACGAATTGTATTACAACTAAATTTGTGAGGACTTCAACAAATAAGATGCGATGTCCCATATTCTGCGTTCTATGGACACCAGAGGGTAGGCGTCTGGTGACCGGCGCTTCCAGTGGAGAATTTACGCTCTGGAATGGACTAACTTTCAATTTTGAGACTATTCTTCAGGTAATGTATTGTTTTATTTGAGACATAATTAAGTGATTGTGTGTGACATTAGGCACACGACACAGCCGTACGAGTAATGGTATGGAGTCGTAACGACCAATGGATGGTCACCGCCGACCAAACGGGTTATGTAAAGTACTGGCAAAGCAATATGAACAACGTTAAGATGTTCCAGGCTCACAAAGAACCGGTCAGAGCTATCAGGTGCGCCCTCACCACCGGTTTCGGTGATGTATTGTTGACTTGTATTCGTATAATCGATTCAATCATTTTTTCAATCAATAAATTAAACATTAATTTGAATGCATTGCGAAATAAAGTTTTAAATTCCGATAAAAACTTTTTTCAAATAAAGTCTAACATAAAAAGTGTTCTCTATTTGTCTATCGGTTGTTCTAATGACTACGAAATTCAAAATAAAATTGTTTTAGTCGTTAAAAGTCACCAAAAGTTTCACTTATTTTAGACTATTTTTCAGACTTTTATTCAAATCTTCTCTCAACAGATCTTTTCATTCGTTTTTATTGTGAATAAAATTTTAGCTCTCATTTGACTCTTCCTTATAAGTTGTCATCACTTTAAGTGCACTTTAAGTCATTGAAAAAAAATTGAATGAATTTAATCAATAAATTATTAACTAATGATTAGTTTGAGATGTTTTTCAACCAATTATTTAATCGAAACCTTAGTCGCAAACATGAATAGAGAGTATTTTTTTGACGCATTCAAAGCATTCAACTTTTCAGTATTCATTGGAAATCGTTTTATTCAAATATTTATTCTTATTGTAAATTCCAAGAATCAAATGCCATTCAAATATCATCTTTCAAGGCTCTGTTCAATGATTGTGTTGATTGAGGGACAATTGTAAACTCAATTATCACAAAATTGTTAGACATCTTATAAATCAATTGAAATCCTTTCGAAGTTATTTGGAATTGATCTCAATTTTGATTAAATATTTGAATAAAGAGATTAAAAATAAGTTTGAATTTTCTGCACAAAAAAAATCGAATAAAATTCGCAATGATTTTGAGAACAGAATTTTTCTTTGAATTATTCAATTGAGGGCTTATTTTCAATCTAAACATAGAGTCGATGGATAAATGTTATGACAATTTTAACTTTTAATTAAACAAAAATCAATAATAAAAGTAACAAAATTTTCCCGAATTTGTGGCAGTTTTTGTCCGACTGACTCCAAATTTGCCACCTGTTCAGACGACGGCACAATTAGGATCTGGGATTTCTTGCGATGCTTTGAAGAACGGATACTTCGAGGACACGGCGCTGACGTCAAAGGTGTCGATTGGCATCCCTACAAGTCTTTGATCGCATCCGGCAGTAAAGATAGTCAACAACCCGTCAAACTATGGGATCCAAAGTCGGGTCAAAGTTTAGCCACTTTGTAAGGATCTCTTCATATGATAGACAAGTATTTAATTGATTTGATTGCAGACACGCCCACAAAAATACTGTGACAGACATAAAGTGGAACCAAAACGGCAATTGGCTCTTAACCTCTTCGAGAGACCATTTGATCAAAATTTTTGACATAAGAAATATGTCGACAGAAATGCAGACATTCAGAGGACATAAGAAGGAAGCGAGTTGTGAGTCATTCCCTTCCCTTTAATTGTTTCAAATTCTAAATTGTTTTGAAAACAGGTCTGTCGTGGCATCCAATCCACGAAAGTCTGTTCGCGAGCGGAGGTTCTGACGGGTCGATACTCTTTTGGTTAGTCGGGTATGTATTTAGTGTTAGACTTCTCTGTCTGTTCCTATTTTTCATACATTGATTCAAAACAGAACTGATAAAGAGGTCGGAGGTATGGATGGGGCGCACGACTCCATTGTCTGGTCATTAAATTGGCATCCATTGGGACATATACTGACTTCAGGATCTAATGATCACACCTGGTATGGGATAGGCTTTACTTTTATTATTTACTTCAATTAATTTTCTTTTGAAATGTAGTAAATTCTGGACCCGTAACCGACCCGGAGATCGAATGCGAGATAAATATAATCTGAATCTTCTGCCAAATAACTCAGAAGAGGCTGAATATGAAGACGTGGTTACGGCAGCCATTCCTGGAATGGGTTTTGGAGATCAAGAATATGAAGAAGAAGACGAACTGACGAACGGACCGTCGATTCCTGGACTCAATTTTGATGAAAATAAGGAACAACAGCGTAAAGTGCCGTACGCTAAGCCCATACCCAAACAGTTTCAACAGCAATGGAATGGCGATACCAAACGACTCTCTCCTCAGTCAATGTCTTCGCTGAACAACAATTCTAATCAATCGAACGAAATGTCAGCGCCGGGACCTTCAGCTCCCAATTTGGGAAATACTATTAATCGTGGCTTTCCCTCTACTAACCAGAATATGATGGGGGGACCGATGCCTCGTTTCGGCCCTCCATCGGGTCCAGAACAGCGTTCATTCGGACCCCCACCGGGTAATCCATTACAGGGACATCACTCAATGTCATCCAACCCCAACATTCCGCCCCCTTTTATGATCAATTCTCGAATGCCTCCGCCATCGGTCCCCTCAATGATGGCTCCGGGATCTCATCCATTGAAAGAGCACAACACCCGTCACGACAACTATTTTATTCATAACTCAAATCACAGACAAAACCCTTCAGTCGATAGACCACTATCTCCGCGATCGGCACTCAATAGGGATACTGACGAACGGTTCGCTCATTCGACTCATTTCGATGAAGACCTCAGACAAGACAGAAATGATCGACAATTTGATGATCACTTCGACCGTCCGTACGATGAGAGACCATTTCCTCACAGAACTGACGTCAGGTTTAATGAAAGGCCCGACAGAAGGGATAATCATTTCGATGAAAGACGTTTGAATAGAGACGAACAAAGAAGGGATGATTCCATTGAGAGGTGGCGTCGCGACGACAACGATATTTCTTTCAGACACGGCTTTAACTCAGACCAGGATTTTAGGAATAGGAAGAGGGGGTGGAATAACGACGTCCCCAATGATCGCGATATTAAAGACGAAGCAAACCATTTCCAACCGACAGATCGCATGTGGAATAGGATTTCCCCGAATGGAAACATAAACAGAGATCGCGACCCAATATTTTGAACACTATTTTGAAGACTTGTAAACCAAACTATTCTTTGATTTTGTAATTAAATGATTAAAACTATTATTAAGTGCTTTATATTTAGTTCTGTTTATCGCGAAAACTATTTATATCAATGTTTTGATCGAAAAAAATGAATAAAATGTAAATTAATTTGAAAATCAATTCTCAAATACTTTGAGGCATTTTCATCGATTTGGGAAATAATTTGGGGCACAAATATGTCAATCAATGTCTTCAATTGATTCGAGTTTTGGTTTCATTTATTTATTTTATCCTCGAATATGAATAACAAGTTATCGATGTCTTAATTGCATTGAAATATTTTAATAGAAGTACCTTGGCGAGTTCCAAAGTTAACCTTGCAAACTTCTCATTACGTCATAGCATTTTGATAGTGTTTTATGAGACGGTCTGTTGAGTGACATAACATTATTTGGACGAATCAAAGCCAAGTACTTAATGTGAAGTCAGTCCCCAAATGAAAAATTTTTCAATAATTATTGTCAGCCATTGACGACAGTCTACTTACAGTCGGCATAACGTGAAGTTCAAAACTTGAGTTAATTACAAATCAATTCAAGTGATTATCGCATAACAACTCAACAAAAGCCTAAAATCTAATCCATTTTTCAACATTTATCTGAAGCCAACCATTTTTGGGAATCATTAAAATGTATTTATTTTTTAATTTAATCTTTTATTTTAATGAAAATGAAAATTCATTTTAATCCATATTTTATTATCGAAATTTGATCTGTGGTTTGATTTCTTGAAAAATCATTTTATTGTTTAAGGGCTCAAATTAACCTCATTTTTGATTCGGTTATTGTATTTCAATGTTAACCGAAATAATCAAATAATAACTTAAAAGGAATTTTACTTCACTTTTAAACTTCTATTTCCTCAAAACTTTTGTAGTTTTGAAACTCTTCTATATTTTGTCAGGAAATTAGTTTACTTAAGGGGAGGGAAGGGGAGAGGGAAGGGGAGAGGGAAGGGGAGAGAGAGAGAGAGAGAGAGAGAGAGAGAGAGAGAATATCATGCCATGAGATATTGATTTTCATTAGATGATTATTAATCAGACCATAAAAACATAATAATTGACTTCATATATATTTAACAACTTTTATATATTTTTGAAAAAAAATGTTTGTTTTGCATAAAAGAGGTATTGGTTTTAAAATGAAAAATAAAAGAATCGATTGATTTCAGGCCTGAAGCAGACATAGCACTCATCGGTTTAGCCGTTATGGGACAGAACCTGATCCTTAATATGGCAGACAATGGATTTACTGTAAGTTAATCTCAACACTTATGGTCTGATTCTTTACTATTTTAGCATTTTTTTGAAGGATATCTTTAAACATATTTTATAATCAATTCATTCATTCATTTTTCAAATGTTTTGATTCGAATTTTTTCTAAAAAACTTTTACAAAACTTTTTTGATTCTTGGGTTAGGGTTTTGATCAAAGGATAATAAATTATGATTAAAGAGCGGTTTCTTTGAAAGGATTGTTTTATTCTATAGGTTTGTGCATACAATCGGACGACACAAAAAGTGGATGATTTCCTCAAAAATGAAGCGAAAGGTAAGAGTATTGTCGGCGCCCACAGTATCAAAGAAATGGTCGACAAACTGAAGAAACCGCGTCGAGTCGTACTTCTTGTTAAAGCCGGCGATGCTGTCGATGAGTTCATTAAACAATTGTTACCACATCTTGAAAAGGGAGACATCATTATCGACGGCGGAAACTCTGAGTATACCGACACTCAGCGCCGTTGCAAACAACTCAAAGAAAAGGGACTCTTGTTTGTCGGATCGGGTGTGAGTGGAGGTGAAGAGGGGGCTCGTTATGGGCCATCAATAATGCCTGGGGGACATTCCGAGGCCTGGCCTCATATAAAACCGATATTCCAAAAAATCGCCGCTAAAGCGGACGGAGAGCCCTGTTGTGATTGGGTGGGAGAGGACGGCGCCGGACACTTCGTTAAGATGGTCCACAATGGCATCGAATACGGAGACATGCAATTGATATGTGAGGCCTACCATCTCATGAAAGATGTCGTTGGACTCACTCACGAAGAAATGGCCCAAACCTTTACCGAATGGAATAAAACAGAATTGGATTCGTTTCTCATTGAAATCACGAGAGATATCTTGAAATATAAGGACACTGACGGACAACCACTGGTCACTAAAATATTGGACTCCGCGGGACAGGTATTTAACCCCTGATTAGTGATCAGCCAATTAATCAAATTTTAATCAACAGAAAGGAACCGGAAAGTGGACGGCCATCTCGGCTCTGGATTTTGGAGTTCCTGTTACACTCATAGGGGAGTCAGTGTTCGCCCGATGTCTCTCTTCGTTAAAGAGTGAGAGACTTGAGGCGAGTCGAGTCCTCTCTGGACCCAAATCTAAGTTCGATGGCGACAAACAACAGCTGAAGGAAGACATTCGAAAAGTAATTTACCTTTCGATCGATACAATAGTTTATTGAATATAAATTGTTTTGTAGGCATTATATGCGTCCAAAATCGTTTCATACGCCCAGGGATTCATGTTATTGAGAGAAGCGGCCAAACAATTCAATTGGAACCTTAATTACGGGGGTATTGCCCTTATGTGGAGGGGAGGCTGTATTATTCGGAGCGTATTTTTGGGGAATATTAAGAACGCTTTCACTAAAAACCCAAAACTGACTAATCTTTTAATCGATGACTTCTTCCGTCAAGAAGTGGAGAAATGTCAGCAGTCGTGGAGAAGAGTCGTCTCAACTGCAGTTCTTTTGGGAATCCCGACCCCCTGTTTCAGTACAGCGCTTGCCTTCTTCGATGGTTACCGTTCGGCAACAGTCCCGGCAAACCTAATTCAGGCTCAACGCGATTACTTCGGCGCTCATACCTATGAATTATTATCGGCTCCGGGCAAATGGATTCATACCAATTGGACCGGAAGGGGTGGTAACGTCTCTTCCTCCAGTTATAACGCTTAGAAAATGTTATTTTGAAAATTTATTCTTTAGTTTTAATGTTTTCTACATTTATTCTACAAATGTTTAATAATGTTGTGATTCAAATGAATTTTATATCAGATATTAAATGAATTTTTTAAATCTTTTGACTGAATCTAAGATAACATCCAATTTATGTTTGAATTCCTCCCATTTGGTAGTTCTGTGCCAAACACCACAATTGCCTTTTTGGGCTTTAGTTTGACTCAAAATTAAATTTTTGTACAAATTTTTATAACTCTTGTTTCCATCAAATTGTTTATCATATGGTTTAACAACTGCGAGACCTCTCTCCACAAGTTCTGAGTTCAGACTCTTTTTAAATAATAGTTTCTTTTCTTCCGAAACAATGCAATTGATTTGGTTTTCGATTCTATTAATTATTTTAAACCAAATTATTTTGTTTTCGACTTTAAGTTTAAGCCAATAAACACCAGAAATGTTGGGTTCGATCGCCGCTAATGAAACGCTCAGCACTCGTTCTGAGGGCAACATTTGATTCAAAAGATTGGTTTTTGAGAATAGAAATGAATACCGTTTTTAGGATTAATTGGATGCCACGGCATAACCACAATAGGGATGTGATCCACATTGAGAGTGCCATCAGTGGACACACTTCTGACAACTCCTCTGAGACTAATGTTCTTTTTGACAAATGATTTGGGAATTCTATCGTTTGAGTAAAACTTTGTTGCCTTCGAACCAAACAATTATTGAAAACCAAAGAAACGATAGTTTGGTTTACTTACAAATCGTATACTCCTGAGCGCAATACCGGCCCCAATGAGTCCGAGAGCCGCAATCGATAGCTATTCAGTATATGAATCGATATATTTTCAAAAATTGAGTTAAACCTTACCCTCACTTCCGTGATATGACTGTCCATATAATTAGTGAGTCTTTCAATAAAAGATTTTTCTTCTGATTTTGAGTTCATTTTGATTCCTAAAATGAAAATCAAAATCAGATTCATTTGGATTTAGTTTTATATGAATTAAATTAATTTTTATTTTATTGATATCATATGTAATATAATTCATGAGATTTCTGTACAATAAGTCATTTAATACACAAATGATATGAAAAACATTCGACAAATCAATTGTTTTATTCTTTTTCAACACAAACACCAGATTTGGTGAAAGCATATATCGGTCGACGAAACCCTGTATTCAAAAGAAATACAAATTATGATCAATTTATTTGCAAGAATATAATTGAAAAACAATACCTTTCGATGGATTGGCAGGAGTTCCGATCAGCTCTGACTGACTGAACCCAATCTCTCGCGACAATAAGTATTCGTTGAACTGTTCGGGTCTGAACTCAATTGATTTGAAGTTTTCCAGTGTTTTAGCCTTTTATTCCCAAACAATACAAATATTTAATTAAATTAAATTACATTTTGTTTGAGACTTACGTTTATTTTCTTCTTCTTCTTATATGAAGAGAAGGGCTGCGCCTCTAAAATAAGTTTACCGTTAGGTCTGAGCTGAGAGAAGATGCGTTTGAATAGAGTCTTAATGCCTGAGTCGCCCCAATTCAAGTGAACCCATTTTGTTAGACTCATACATAAAATTGCATCGAATTGTTGTTTCTGTAGATTAGGGGACGAGTCGTCACTTTCTGTTATATAGTTTCCGGTTATAAAACACACATTTTTTGGGAAATTAGTATTTTTGTCGACACTTGACGCCAATGGTCCGTGAAATAGGGGTAACGATATCGGAAAGTCTTCGGTTTGTAGAACACTGGATGTGATGTAATGCCTAACGTTTTTGTTTGCAATTTTGATCAAAGAGTTATCGATATCCAAACCGATTATCTTTTTTGGCTCAAAGTTTTTAGCGATGGCTAACGTCACGTGACCGACATTACACCCGATGTCTAAAACATCTTTGTTTTCAAACCATTCTTTTTTAAAGCACTCGAGTCGAGGGTCTTTTTGATTCATATTTCTGTAGCCATAATAACGATTATAATTCCCGTAACGAAACTTATCGTCTTTTTCACGAAATTTCGGGTCTTTTGCGCGAAATTTGTTTTTCCGATATCTTTTGTGAATAACTTTAGTCTCTGTATTGTTCACAACTTCTTCGGACTCATTGTTCGGTAAATCTTTAGGCTTCGAGTGATCCGCAAATCTTCTGTGTTTTGCAATACCCTGAGGTATGACCGGAGACACTATTTTATCAACAGATTTGATCCCTTCAGTGAACCGAAGCTTTTGATGTTTTACTTGACTTTCAGAGGGTTTTTTAATATCAACTGAAGGTTCCGTATTATTAGTGGTTAGACTTGTTTCGAGTTCAGTCTCAGCAGTAGTTTCCGAATCGGTTCGCTTTCGCTTCCGTTTACGGGACTTACTCTTAGTTTTGGGGGAAATAAGTCGCGACTCATCGATGTCTTCATTACTGTACAGATTCAGGGGATCATTAATATTGGCCGGAATTAGGACTTCCACCTGATTCTTGTGCTTAGGGGTCGGCAATGGGGAAGACTGAGGGGTCACTTGATTTGCACCGTTGGCCAGACTCGAGAGGTTCAACGGATCGGTAATATTTCCGCCCAACAGGAACTTTGTCGGCAAAATAATCCGGTCTTTCCTTCTCTTCTGATTCGCAAATTTTTGGTCATTGTTTGTACCGAAAGAATATCTTCTTTTCCTATAATTAGAATCACTTCTCTTTCGCATAACTTGAAAGTCATTTGTTTTGGATCTGTTTTGATCTGAAGACACATTTGAAACCTTTGACCGATCGGTCGGTTTGGCATAAGTGGGCGACTCATTCACTCGGGGAGGGGTTACTATTGATAGGCCTCCAGAAGACATCATTTTAATAATTAGTAAATTTTAAATATATTGAAATCAAATTAAATAAAATAAAAAATAGTTAACAAATAAATTGATTCAATATTTTGACATTTGAACGACACGTGAGTTTGTTTACAGTTTACGTCAAATCGATAGACGATTGCAATGTATTCACACTTTAAATATGGCGAATGTTTATTGATTTCAATTACTATTTGTTTCACAAACTAATTATCAGCTCTTAATCACATTTCAAACCATCATTTTTAACTAACGCTCGCTTTTCATCTCATTTCAGATAATTAATTGATTTAATTGAAGAAAAATTACCTCAAAATGTTTGATAAGTCATCAGCAGATACTCAACGGCAGTCTATCCTCACAATAACTAAATGTTAGACTTTTTTCACTCTTTTAAAGCAAATGTTTGTCTCAAAAGTATCGTACGGATAGACCTCTGACGGACTCACATGACATTACATACCATTTGTTTGCCATTAAAGGCAGTCCTCGTAAATCAAATAACAATTTGTTTATAAAAAAATAAATAATAAAAATTTAAATTAAAACCAAATTAATTGATATTTTATTTTAATTATATTTAAAAATGATTTATAATTTTCATATCTTCGACGGAAATGGTTTGTGTCGGTTCTCATTGAATAAGGAGGAGAGGGAGGACTCAACTAAACTGTTGTATGGATTTCTGTATTCCCTGAAGTCGTTTACCCAAAGAATTGGTCCGATTTTGATAAAAGACAATAATTTTGTGACGTATTCAACGACAGCCTATCAATTGATTTTCTACGAAATGCCCACTTCTATGAAGTTTGTGCTAATCGTTAGCCCAGACCTCACAAAAAATAACGAGTATTACAAACAACTTCTTCGAGATATGTATCGAATCGTTTTCGTTGAATATTATATCAAAAATCCGATTAAAAACGATTTGCAAATCGATTCACAACTATTTCGCGACAAATTAATTGAGTTTTTCAGTAAAGTCTAAAATTGATAACAATTTTATTTAATTTAATGTTTGTTTAAATCAATTTTCTCTATAAATAAAATGATATTTTAATTAAACGTCGAAACCATTTATTCGGGTTTTTCTTTAGGGGTTTCCTTATAATAGAGGAAAACAAAACTAAAGACAAAGACTCCGAACATCATTGAGAAGGAACTGATATAATAGGGATAAGCAGAGGGAATGAATCGCTCGTATTGGGTGTGTTGTAGGGGTCGGACACTGACTTGTGTGGCGCTATACAGATATGTATAACCGATTCTCTTGTATTCAACTTTGAACTGATATACGCCATAAACGTCTGGTATTTTGAAGTTAGAGACGTAATGTTTGCCCACTTTTTTCAAAGCCGTTCTCACGAAGGGATCAATTCTCACGAATTCCAACTGAATATCGTTGGCATCGAATGGAATCCATTTTCCGGAGTCGTATCTCTCGATTTCGATCGAATAGACCACGTCTTCCATTACGGTATACGCCTCGGGAGGAGTTGTTTCACCCACTTTGTGGTGACGGACGCGTCCAACTCTGAGGACACCCTCTTCTTTGAATACCCATTTGGAGAGAGCGATGGCAAGCACTTCGTTACCCGATTTGTCAACTCTTTTATTGCTGTCCCTCTTCTGAACACTCGATCTAAAGAAAGAATCGCTGAAGAAGTCGAGAGAACCGGTGAATACGACGCGAGCGTTGTTTCGGGCCTGAAGTGCAGATATCAGTAAAGTATTCTTTCCGACGGCGTGTGGATACTGTTGGACACGATATTAAAATCAAATTTAATGACAATTCAATTAAAACATTCAAAGGTATCAATACTTCAGTGATTTTCTTGTTTGGGTCATAAGAATAAGCGGTAGAATCGGCCAAAAGTATGTCCAAAACCAATGGATTGTTTTGATCGGAAACCATTCCTATTCCTCTGTAAAGGATAGGACCGATAGTCTTGCGGTCGCCGACAATAGTGGGGGCGTCCAAAAGGCTTTGAGAGTCGGCTATTATGAGTGTGTGCTGTCCCTCATCTGACACGTCATAATTGAAGTGATCG
This sequence comes from Tectocepheus velatus, assembly GCA_034700625.1. NCBI lineage: Eukaryota > Metazoa > Arthropoda > Arachnida > Sarcoptiformes > Tectocepheidae > Tectocepheus > Tectocepheus velatus. The sequence goes on from JAQIXV010000167.1 coordinate 54,875, forward strand.
ATGACATGAGAGCCTTCCTCATCGATTTCAATGCCTACTTCTGTGGCCAACTCTCTGATAGCGTCGCCGACATTACTGTTGGCGGCGACCAAAACATTTCCGCCGTTATCTATGAATTCAGTGATGGCCTGAACGTTGACATTACCGCCAAATTCTGACCAAATTTATCGTCAATTTAATTATCAATTGGCAAACAATTAGAGTATTGATACCTTCAACAGACGGCGCGAATATAATCAGGTTTTTGTAGAGAGAGGTCCCGTATTTCACTAACGAAAGGGTCGGGTCGTCAGCCGAACGGTATGTCAATTGAATGCCTCTCTCTATTCATTGAAAATCAATTTAAAACTCAAATTCATTTCAAATTCAAAATTAAGACAAACGTTGGAGTGATTTGAAGAATAGTGAATGTGTTTCCCTTATGGCCAGATTGTCCAAGAGTACTAACGTCTCACTCTTGGTCTCACTCTCGGTCTCACTCCAACCCTCCGATGGCTCACACCATGACATCACTAATACTGATGATATTAAACAGATTGTTGTCAACCAAAACATTTCAATCATTTGGTAAGTCTTCAAAATATTCAAACGATTATAAAATTTATTATTAATTGAAATTAAATTCAATTTAATTCAAATAAAAAATTTGATAAAAAGCCGACAAAAGCGACAAAATGTGATTCAATGAGTGAAATGTTGGCATCGATTCAATCGATTCGTTCACAAACTCCGTTACACTAAAACTTTTTAAAAACACATCAATAATATTACAATAGGTTTACGAATAAAATATATTAATTGACTTTATATTAGATCTAATCTAATGGTCTATTATTAATGATGGTTTGTTGACCATCTTGGTCAACATCTTGGTCGACATCTTGGTCTTATTACTCCAAATCAAAGCTCATATAATCCAATTTGATTGTGATTTTGTCAAAAGATTTAGTAGGAAATCGATGACAGAAGAGACCCTTAATAAGTGATTCTTAGGTCTGACACTACTCTATGACTGACACCACTCTATAACTTGTAATTCACGAAAAATCATTTGACCACTGATTTAAGGGAAACATTTCGGTGACAGCAGAGGGAGGGCTGAGTATTCCAATTATATTCATACGAATATTTAGTTTCGATTTCGGTTTTACATAATTTTCCAAAAGTTTGTAAATTTTTATACAAAATGTTTAAATGTTTTGGACTTTGTTTGTGAGTAATTATATGTCGATTAAGACAACCCCTCGACATATATTCGGTATCGAAGCGGATGTCATGAATCCGATTGATATTAAGCGGCGAAAGCCATACTCCGAGTGAGACGTCTTCGCTGACAAATAACTGCAAAAGTCTTGCATTTTCTGCAACAAAATGAACCAATTCTTCTGATATGACATAACCTCCGCCCAAAGCATACGGAAGATAACGATCGCATAGAATCCAATTCTGTTGAGACCAGTGCCCGGATCTCTTGACGTGAGCTCTTCCATCAAAAAATCCCAAATAGAGAGGCTTTAGATCTGTTTTACTGACTGTTCTTTGGAGGAGTTCATCAAAGAGTAGGTCTACTCTGAGGAAGGAGTCGTCGTCGACTTTAACCAAATAATTGAATTGAATTTTATGGGAAAACCATTTGAGTGTTAAAAGGAGTTTATGAGACAAAGAAGAATATGTGTCCTTCAGATGTGGGAAGAAAAGCAAATCGTTATGAAGTCTTTGTTCGGTATATAAAGAATTGAATTGACTTTGATTCAGATCTAAAGTGCCGACAATGAAATAGTGTTTAATCTTTCGGTCGGCAGACAATCGAAGCCAAGTCTCGCGAATGGCATCTCTTCTCTCAGTGTTTGAGACACTACTGAAGACGACCACAACTAACAATATCTTCTCAATTGATATCAAATCCTGTTTAGAATCACTGTTTGTAACCAATTGTTTGCATTGATTTGAATCCAAATTCAAAATAAGTCCAAACATAAACCCAAACGAAAAGACACCAAAAATTATAATTAAATAACAAATTGTTTTTAAATTAGGTTTTGAATGAATTTTCATAATATTGATGAAAATAAATTTGATAAGAACATTGAAAAGCTTATTAATATTAACAAGATCATTTAAGTCAAGTTCACAATCAGGATCAGTCAACTTATGTTTGCTTTAAATCTTATGAATCCAATTGATGTCAGCACTGGTCAGGACTGGTATCAAAACTGAGTCAAAGTTAGGCTCATTTCAAAGGGTTTGCGTCCAATAGAAAGCCATTGGTTTTGGTTTTGAACTTTTTGTAACGTTTTTCAACTAATTCCTCAAAAATAAGTCAAAAATAAGTCAAATATTTTGAGTTCAAAACAAACGATTAAATCGTTTCAAATATTTTAATAATTTTTATCGGATTTTATTAATGATTGAATGGATTTAATCACACCATCTCTGGTCAGTGCCACAGATATATTGGACGGAACCAAATGCGATGGCATTGAACTGACGACAAATCTGTTTAAAGACCATAAGATGTCTATCAATGAAACCAAAAGACAAAAACTCGAGACTTATCTGAGAATACGTTTCGTCGCAAACACTGATCCAAATGATAGGAAACAATGCTATCAATTGATTGATTCAAACATTTTGTTAGTCATTCCTCCGAAGGGATCGAATGCCAATAAATTTGGTGCCGACTCTTTAGAGAAGAAACGGTTCACTTTCTCCAAGATATTTGACGAAAAGGTGAATCAGTCAGATATTTACGATTCCTGTGGTCTTCCAATTGTTAAGCGATTTCTTAGCGGACATAATGGTCTACTCTTTGCCTACGGAATCACTTCCAGTGGAAAGTCATATACAATGAGAGGGACGACAACTAATCCGGGAATCATTCCGCGGGCCCTCAACACTGTCTTCTCAATAGTTGGCCATAAGATTGTTCGAGAAGTGCCTCAATTCAAACCAAACTCATTCACCGAATGTTCGTTTCTGTCACCAGAAGAGCGAAGTTTTGAAGAAAATGTTCGGAAATTCATTTTCGATCAAAACGAGAAAAGCTATGAAATCAATTCATTTCGATCACAAATATCTGTAATCAATGAAAACAGCGATCACTCAAACCTTTGGGACGATGTCCTCCACTCGACGTTCAGAACCGAAGAGTCAAACATTCGGTGTTCGGTTTGGATATCATTTTACGAGATCTATAACGAAATTATTTGTGATTTACTCGATTTGGAGATCACTGGAGAGAAGAAACAGAAAATACTTCTTCTCAAAGACGACAACAATAACTATTACATCAAAGGTTTGCGACAGATATGCGTCGGCAGCGCAGAGGAGGCCTACAAAGTGTTGCTCTTCGGGCAAAACAATCTTCACATCTCTTCGACAAATCTTAATAAGAATTCGAGTCGAAGTCATTGCGCTTTCAGTATAAGTCTGGTCACCACTTTCAACAACACATATGCCAAAAGACAGTCTCTAAATATGAATCAGTAAGTGATGGCTCAGAACTTAACTTTGACTAAACCTCAATTTATTTCAGTCTTTCGATTTGTGATTTGGCCGGCGCTGAGCGAAGCGAAAAGGCCAACAACATCGGCGACCGGATACGAGAGGCCGGAAAAATCAACGGATCTCTGCTATCACTGAGTCGTGTCATATCAACCCTTCGACACAACCAAAAGTTTGAGTGAGTCTTACATTTGTTTAATTAGTTTTAATAACTATTAATGGTTTGATTGCAGACACGACGCTTCAAGGCAACAGTTTGTCAATTATCGGGACTCAAAGCTGACAAAAGTGTTTCAGCCATTCCTAAGCGGTAATGGAATGGCAGCCATGATATCAACAATGAATCCGACGCCTAATCTGTTCGATGAAACACTTTTCGCTTTGAAGTTCACAGGCGTTGCCTCACAAGTGATCGTCAGTTCTGAAGACCAAACCAACAAATTTCACGATTCTCTCAAACGATTGACACAGATATGGATGCAGTCATCCCAACGGTGGTCGACCTACGCGGCTCTTAAACCTTCAAAACCTTCCGTTTCTATAATACAGACCATCACTGAAGAGGATGAAGAGGAGAGCGAAGGAGACAATGAATGTCTGGATATGACCGTCGAAGACATTGAGAGAAAAGTGGGAGAATTGACTCAATTGGACTTAACTCGTGTCGATCCACAAGAGATCGAAGTCTTGAGGACACAAATAGACTTTTTGATCGAAAAACTCAAACAAACGGAAAGCGATAAGTTTGAGATGGAAGTGGAGGTCAGACGACAAGTAGTCTCTGAGTTCAATAAATTGATTAAAGACATGGAAGACATGGCAGACGATAAGGACAGGGCTAAGAAAAATTTAGAGGAAATGATGACTAAAAGACTTATCACAACTGAAAACCTCCACAAAAAGGAAAAACTAGAGTTAGAGAACAGAATCAATTCAATGGAAACCGAAAACTTCAGAATTAATGAAGAGATCTGTCAATTGAAAGAAGAGAGAGACAAAGCAATCGCCAAATTAGAGGAAATGACTCAAATTCTTCAACAAAGAGAGCTCTCCATTAAAGAACTCGAATCACAAATAATGGAATATTCTCTCAAAACAATTGATACGAAATGCGAAGTAAAAGATATGTTCACTTCTCCTGTAAAACCACTTTTGATGGAAATGAGTACTTCTCCTCTTCCTCTAAAACAAACGGATGCCAACAGTTCTGCTATCAATTTGTTTGAGTCAAAAGATGCCAACACTTCTACTATCAATTTGTTTGAGTCAAAAGACGCCAACACTTCTGCTATCAATTTGTTTGAGTCAAAAGACGCCAACACTTCTGCTATTGATATGAGTTGGGAAGCGATTAGTCGATCGAATCAATTATCAGATATAGGAGTCGGCACTTCCTTCAGACAATATGAAGATTGCGAGACCTCGACATCAAATTTGAATGAAATGAATGATAAAAATACGAGTATTTCGATTGAATGCTCCGATAAACAGACAGAAACCAATTGCATGAGTTTTTCCGAAACCACTTTAGTATACAAACCCATTAAAAAGGAATCGAAAGACTGCAGTACTTCTCCTTTGATATCCTATGAGTCGGCGACTGCCGGTCCTATCCCTCCAAACGATAATTTAATAACAATTGAAAGAAGAGAATGGAATGAATTGAAAGAAAAATTCCAGAAAATTGAAAACGAAATGAAAGTAAAGGAAAAACTTATTCTATTCCATGAAAGGAAAGAATTGGAAACAAATCATAAAATACTTGAACTCGAAAAAGAGAAAAACCAAATGAAAGATAAACTAAACTCAAACCCATTTAGTATTGAAAACTTCAAACTCCATACAAAGACTTCCAAAACTTTGTCCTACTCTACAACCAGTTCTGTCGCGTCTTCCATATCTTCAAATGGTGTGAAACCTGAGGACACAAACTCTGTATCGAGTGTTGAATCAATACCTGAGAAACCAAAGAGGAGTTCGAAGTATTCTTCGCGAAAAAGAAAACCAAATTCCAATAATAATGTCGATAATCGTTACCTGAGTTCAGTGAACGACCCCTCGGAGGTAATCGTCGATTGTTTGTCAAAAGTTTATTCAAATTATTGATTTATTTATCTTTTAGACGACTTTTGTTGAGGAGAAGTGTTCGCAAACTTCAGAAAAATCTGAGATCTCTGATGACGTCGGGAATGAGATCTATTCCACCAAAAAATCGAACCGAAAAACAAGTAAAAGAGTGAATGAGTCGTATGATAATGAGGTAAACCCTTATTGACATTCTTTACAATTGTTTTGTTTTACTGAATATCAATTTTATTGTATAAGGATTTTAAGGATATAAATAAGGGTCCGGAGTCTAAGAGAAAAAGGCCTCCTCTCAAAAACCTGTACTGCTCTCCAATTAGTCCCATACCTTCTGTGAGTGTTTTCTATTTTGTTTGTTTGTCTGCTTTTTCCGAATCTTTTGATGTTTTCATTGTTTTTCTCTCACTTTAAACGTCTTTTTAACGCTTTTTTGTTGTCTTATAGGGAGACCGCGTCACCCGTTCCAGAGCTAAGAGGGCCATCAATTTTAAACAGTATTAAACAAATAAATGTATTTATCAATGAATCAAAAGTTTTTAATTTTAATAATTAACTAAAAATATGTAAAAATGGTCTGAAATTCAAATTTTGTGAGAAAAGATGATTTGCTTTTATTTTTCTTCGTTATGTTTATAATGTCTGAACTCAGGCTTCAATTCCCACATATTTTTGTGCGGATTTTTTGCGTTGTAGTGACAAATCTCTTTCAATATTTCTTTCAAATACGGCTATAAATGGAAAATAAATATTATTTTAATATTTTTTATAAAAACAATATAAATGACTGACAATCGGCTGTCGAGTGATTTTCTCCAAGTCTTTGATGTTATAGTATTGGTGTTTCTCGAAAGCGGCGAAAAGGAGTTCCTGGACCTTATCCTTATCCTCTCGAGACTTCTTGCCCTCAGATTTCTTCTTCAATTCAAATTCGATCTGAAATTAAATTTTAATTAATAATAAATTGAAAAATATTTTTGTGAAATACATCTTCTTTATGGGCAGACTTTGGCTTATAATTGACGACCGCTCTGTCCAGTTGTTGAACAGTTCGAGTCGGAACCTGAGACGCTCTTATTGAGTGCTTCTTCAGACTCATGTAATTATCGTTTCCAATGGGACGGCACTCACCCTTTTGAACCACAGATCCCTCTAAAGCCAATTCTGAGGACGAGTCGTCTGAAATCAATTATTGATTTTAAAAAGAGATTTAGACCACAGAAGACAATGAGATAATACCCGGTTGTGAAAAGACGGCTAATGTCTGGTTTTTTATGTCTGATATCGCGAACTGATGTTCGGTAGGGATTGTCATCGAAGAAGTCTCTTGAGATGATGTGCCGTCAGATTTGGTCAACTCTGTTGATAAGTTGAACAAAATCTCTGGCTTTCCATTCGTTCCTCTAATTAACAAATTAATCGATAATTAGGAATAAGAGTCAACTCAAGTGAACATCAAATGATGTATTGATTAAATACTTTGTAATCTTAAGTCTTCCGACTTCAGTCATGGGTAAAGCCTTTTGCCATCGGGTGCTCATATATTTGGGAACCTTAACCAACCAAACGCCACGACTAGCGTTAGTACAGTCGAGCTCTCCGTTCAAACCATTCTGTGAAGTCATTTATCACTTTTATGTTATCAAATATTTTTCAGACAATTATTGATTTCAAATACAATCAAAAAATTAATGTCAAATAAAATCTTATCGTATATTAAATACGAATTAATATATACTAGAGGTGTTTGCAGTCAAAATAAATTGGGATTACCCTCATTGCCATCTCTCATACAAAAACTTTACATACATATAGGTATTACTCTCCTATATGACCAAGGTGAATATGACCAGGGTAGTGTTCATAATTTTAATTGTGGTTAATTTGTCTTTGGATTGACTGAAGAGAATCATTTGAATGGTGTTATAAATAAATTTGTGGTAAATTCTATTAAATAGTTTTATTGATGTCAAACAATTGTATTCTTTATATAATACATTCGCACAGCGATAGTAGTATTGAAATTAAACATAAATTAATTTGAATTTAAGACAATTTAAAGAACAATAAATTAATTATAACAATGACTCGAACACAGAATAACATTAACAACAGATTACAGGAACATAAAGATTAACAAAATTGAGAACAATTTGACAAAACAAGGAACAGATCATTAGAAGAGACAATAGGAAAGCAACACAAGAAGTGTTGAGACTATTTGAGAAAACCACGAAAAAGAGGTATTGAAAGGATAGTTATCATCCGATTACAAACAGTTAAGGCCCAGACATTAAGATAGACATCAATATAATAGCGTCTGAGAGTGTTTACTGGCCTTTAGAACAGAGAAAAGCAATTGAAATGATTAAAGAATTTTAAAAAAATGACAAATAATTTGATTTTGAAAATGAATGCAAAGAATTTACAATTAATGTAAACGATATATGATTTGAAGGAAAGTAATGAATGTTAAGAATTATGTCATTCAATGAGATTCCAGTACTTAAAGGCTCGAAGCAAACAGTCTTTTCAAATAAAGTTTTATAAAAATGAAAATGTGTTTAATTATAGCAAATCATAAGTTCACCGAATTATTAGAAAAAGTTTCAAACAGTTTGAGACCTGTTTTCAAACAACAGAAAAGAAAATAAACTCTGAAGAGAATAAAGAGAACGGTTTGGAGGCATAGACTCAACACTCGTTACACTCAAAGATTGAACAGTTGTTGGAGTCATTGAATCGCTCCGAACTCTAATAGGACTGACTTATTGGGATCCAAGAGTTTAAAGGAACAGAACAAACCAAATAATGGCACAAATTTGACACAAAGACCGATGAAAACACTTAAGGAGTATATAAAGTCAAGTATCGCTGTCTAAAGATTATTAGTATCCACCGCCAGATCCACCGCCATATCCGCCACCTCCGTAAGACTCTCCACCTCCATATGAGTCATAACTCTGTTCCGGATAACTCTCTTTGTAATAGATTTGTTGTTTGGATGTAATGATTCTGTTGGCCATTGAATTACCGCAAGATTTCAGTTAAAATCACTTCAATTAACTTCAAATCAATAAGACTTACGGAATTGGAAGCGGAAGGGGAAGAGGAAGAGGGATCAGAATCTTCTTCTTGGATTTGGCTAAGAAGGCGAGAGCCGCCAACTTCTTGAGTTTCTTCAGTTTTTTCTTCGAGGCTTCAGTAGACTGAGGGCTGAGCGCCACCAGAACTAAAGCTACGGCCGCTATAAAAATGAAGAGAGTGGTCGCACGCATTCTATAGGTTTAAGTCAAAACAGTTTTACTTTTTTTCTCAAAAGTTTATCAAAAACTTTGAAACTTTATAAAAAAAAATTAAGAAATAGTATTACTTTTTTCAATGAAATCCAATGAATACACAAAAACGAAACTCTTGTTACTTTTAAATATAAAAACTTATACCCAAGTTATACCGAAGTCGAGTCACTTTCAAATGGATTAAATTTTGTCTAATTTGCTCTTAATATACGGCATTTTTAAAGACATTCCAAGATTCGGTTAAATATAGAATCAGAAAAAGTTGAAACTCAAAGTTGATTCGCCATAAGCTATATCTGATGCCATAGAACCAGCACTTCATACAAACTTCATGTCAGTTACATAATGATAGCGATCCGGAAATGGGTCACTATATTCTTACAGTCAATATATTCATCTCTCTCTCTCTCTCTCTCTCTCTCTCCCCTCTCTCTCTCTCTCCCCCTCTCCCTCTCCCTCTCCTTTTCCCTCCCCTTAAGTCAACTATTTTCGATGAAAGTGCGATAGTCTCTAAAAACATTCCCCCATCAGAAACAGTACGTCAGGTGAATGACCAAAACCACATCACTAGACACCAGTAATAGAGAATTGAAAATAAAGTTTTGCAAACGCTTTGGTAATGCTTTTCAGAGAACCTGAAGTTATTTTGTATTCGCATTGACCCCATGACATACAATTGCTATCATTTCCTATAAATGCATTTTAATATATATATAAAATGTTAAAAATGCTTTGATTTCAGTATTAGAACAACAGTTAAGATAAATATATATAACATTTGAGAATAATTTGATTGATACCCAAATTTAAGCGAAACCGAAGCGAAAGTAATTTTACAAGAATTTAGAGCACTTACCACTCATAACAGTTTCTCACATCAAATGATTCTTCAAAACAAAATTAATTTTAAATGAAATTTTTAATTAATTAAATTTGAAACCCTGTTTAGTAAGATATCGATTGCATTTCCAAATATAATATTTCTTATATAAGTTATACACAATTTCTTCTTTAAACCCAAATATAATCTATAGTTTCTTCCGGTTCGGAGAGAGAGAGAGAGAGAGAGAGAGAGAGAGAGAGAGAGAGAGAGAATCGGATTAACAGAGATCAGATTAATCGGTTAATTTAATTCGAGAATTGAAGGAAAAGCATATAAATATCCAAATGTTATCGTTATTATAACTAATAAGGAAAGAAAATTTTCAGGAAGTGATCACTAATTCTCACATCATTTACATCACTCTTTGCAAACCATTACTCAAAACTTGTATTCTTTTAAATAATTTTTTTTTTATAAACAGAAAGAGTTTTGAATTTATAAATGAAATGAAACAAAGATCCAAAAGTAAAGTAAAGAAAACATAACCTAATTCTCGAAAAATAGCTCACAATTGAAACCCTTCACAATAATTGTAATAATAGTACAAATAGTTTGTATAATAACTGAATTAAATACCGAATACTAATTTCGAAACACAAAAACTAAATGAGATTTCTTTTTAAATCCTTTCACTTCGAGTAGTTAAGAGACTTATAATCAAATCAATAGATAAATGATTTACACAAATAATAGCATTTATTAAACGAAAAAATATATAACAAAATTAATGGTCTTTCAACAGAATAAGTGTTTTCCAAATGGTTTCAAATGCTAGTAATCAAAGAGGGATTACTTGCCCAAAACCCATAGGCTTTTAGGTGGCTGGCACCCGGGTAATTTTATAATGATTCTATAGATCATTGAACGCTGAATCCAACGAGGTATAATATAACTCTGTTGGCCGTATAGTTTGGCAGTTATAGGGCGTCAAAGTTCAGAAATTTTTGTAGTTTTTGGCCATTTTCTCGAAAACTATTTGACGAGCTATACTCAAATTATAGTCACAAACAATTTTTTCAATGTCTCAAAGCTTAAGAAATATATTTTGACGGAAACTATTATCAAATTTAAGTTTGAAACATCATTTTATAGAGATTAATGAATTCTGAATCTAATAATTAAAGTTTGAATAAAATAGTTTTAATAGTTTTTCGAGAAAATGGCCAAAAACTACAAAAAATTTTGAACTTTGACACTCTTTAACTGCCAAACTATATGGCCAAAAGAGCTTTCGAGGTTTCGACTGTCTGGCTAATCTCTTTTTGGTCCACTCCAATACTATATGCTCTATCGAATCATCATAAAATTGCCAGGGTGCCAGCAACCTCCCAAATGGTGATCCCTCTTAATCAATTTATTTGTAAGTCTTTCAAAAGAAATATTCATAAAATCAATTATTGGATAATTACACTATACATGACTATACATGACTATACATGAATATACATGACTATAAATGAGTAATAATTGAGTATTAGATTATTGAATATTCTATTAACGTTAAACTTCTGCTGCGATAATGTGTTGAAACGTTAGGTTAGGTTTCAATTTAAAGTTCAATTTATTTAAAGTGGTCTAATTCGTTTTGCCATAAACTTACCTTGCTCATAAGTCATATTCATGTTGAATGCTCGATATAAAATGTAACTAATATTTATGAGTTGAAAAATTGATTAATTTGATTAAAAGTCTATTAATTTGCGGAAATTTCAAGACTTTGGAAAAAAGGTGAAATGAATGCCAAAAATGATTATGAGTTTGATTTGATAGAAATGTTGTTAAACCGAAGTTTATTCAATAGACAAAACAAATTATCGAATGAATTGACTTTTCATTTATTTTAATGAATTTTAAGTAATTTGACATAATTTTAAGGAAAGGACTCAAAACCTATTATAATAAAATGTGAGATATTTGTTAGTCATAGAAATGTCAATTATGCGGAGCTCTGTATCCCTTCATATAAGAGATCCAACGTTTGGCTGTCGTCTGAAATATTTCTTTATTTTCAATTGTGTTAAGAAAGAGAAGTTGATTGATATGAGTTGAGTGGTAGTCCCAACGCGCTCTATTCGGTGGCGATCCCAAAGACAAATGCCGTAAATCGTAAAGAGAACCAAACCCTGAATCAAATAATGGCAACATTTTCTCCAAAGACTGCAACCCCTGACTGTATAGTTGACCCGCTTTAGCACAAGTCGTGTCATTGCAACTCATTTTGAGGTCATAGAGTCCGAACAGAGAATATATAAATCCATTCAATACATAAATACTGGGAACAGTCGGGTATTCTTCAAACCAAATATATTTGTCCATAAATTTAGTCTGAATTCCATTGTCTTTGGAATCGATATCGAAAATATTGAGAGCATTTTTGGCACAATTTAAATATTTTTGTTGTCCGCTCTGTTTATATAGTCTTGTAAGAAGAGAGATGGCCTGTCCTTGGGCCATTGACGAATACCAACCACTCTTCAGTTGTAGCGCTCCATTAGATAGCTTTCTATTGACTTTAATACTGAACCCTCCGTTTGACTCCTGATTATTAACAAACCATTGACCGGCAGTTATGGCATAAGTCTCGTGCGCTGAAGACATCAGTTTTATGTCATCGAGAAGTGCTTTGCCATTGATTTCCAAACGAATCAAATGTAGACCTTTTGTCTTAACCGACAGTTTCTTTGTTTCGATATTCAACCCTTTTTGGAGATCGACCGCCAGATCTCTGGTCAATGACTTCCAATTAGTTTGACTTCCGATCCCATAAATTATCAAATTTGATGTCACTTTGATATCGTTGTCGATAGACATATATCTAACAAAGTATTCGTTCGGAAGACTATCCACTTTGAGAACAGCCGTAAGAGAAAAGTTGGCTAAAGGTTTGACATCAAAAGAAAGGGTCAAATCATTGTTTGCCTTTCGTCTGAATTTCATAATCAAATTTTTTGCGTCGACTGACAATACTTTATGATCAGGTCTTTCATCCGTCACAACACGATTCAGATAAGAGTCTTTTGGAGTGACATAAGAGACAACTTTTCGATTGATATAATCTCCAGAATCGAGTGTCACTACTCGTGGTTTGCCTACACTTAAATGTTTTGAGAAGTGGCTTAAACCGAACTGAGCTATTTGTATGGCATATGAGTGACCACTTGACTGCCATTGACTCGAAATGGGAACACCGGTTATAGCGGACACACATCGGACCCGATCTCTCACTTCGACGTTATAGTTGTCGAACCACAAGAAGCTTAGACTCGAGTCATAGGACTGTTGAGGGAAATACACTTTTGAATAGCTGTGACTCCACTCTAATACTTGTTTTCCCTCTTTTTTAACGATTTTTCCGTTTATTTCAAAATACTTTTTAATGAAAGCGAAGGGAATATAAACCGAGTCTTCGTTTAATGTTTTAATGCACTGAATATTAATTTCTTCATTAATTAAACAATCGATTGATTGAAATCTTTTGAATTCATTCGAGGGATTCACTCGAGTATTGTCTTTAATATCAATCAATGATTCACTATTTGAATGACTTTGGATCTCTTCAATTGATTTCTTCAATAATTTATTTCCATTAAAAACATTTGACAATGAATTCCAAGATATCATAAGAACTAAAACCAAACAAATGAGAGCTAAAAATCTTTTCAAATGAAATTTCATATTAAAAACTGTTTTCGGGATTAAACCTAAGGTTAAAAACTTTAAAAATAATGTTTTTATTTTGAATTAAATGCATGTCTTTCACAAAATTTTATGTAATTTTAATGAAAAACTTTTAAACATTTAAATAAATCTTTAGTTTAAAAACCACTCAAAAGTCAATAACAAATGTAAACAATATCTTATTTGAGTCATACATAAAATCGTTACAAAAATAATATATTTTTTTCAATTAAGACATTTCTATCTATACTCTAATCAATTTTAAAATTGCTTCCAAACAAATTAAACAAGAATAAATATTGAATAAAAGAATGTTCTTGGTATATTTCATTTTATTTTTATTTTCTAAAATTCAATTAAAACTTATATTTGAGTTCTAATTATTGAATAATTGTAACGATATTTTTGAATAGTATTTTGTTTGTGACTCACATTTTGTCAGTCATTTGTTTTGTCTTTGAATCAAATATTTGTTTATATCTTATCTTAAAACATGTCTTTCGGCGGAACCAGTGATCAGAGCGAAGAAGACGCGACTGAACTGCAATTTCCCAAAGAGTTTGAAAATGCGGAGACATTATTGATATCAGAAGTGGATATGCTTTTAGAGCATCGAAAACAACAGAACGAATCCGCAGAAGAAGAACAGGAATTGTCGGAAGTGTTTATGAAGACTCTTAACTATTGTCAGCGATTCAGTCGTTATAAGAACAGAGAGACAATCGCAGCCGTAAGAAGTCTATTGACTCAGAAGAAGCTCCACAAATACGAATTGGCACAACTCGCTAACCTCTGTCCCGAAACACCAGAAGAGGCCAAAGCATTGATACCCAGTCTTGAGGGACGCTTTCAAGACGAAGAACTCAGACATATTCTCGACGACATTCAGACGCAAAGAAGTCTTCAATATTGAACTCATTCTGAGATTCTATTTCAAATATCATTCAAATCTTTTTCTGTTTTATATTTTATTTTAAAAATTTAGTAAAAATTGAATTCAAATAAAAATTCGTTTAATCATTGATTTGAGCTCTTATTGCAAACATGTCTTCGAGGAGTGACCACAAACAGCACTCTTTTGTGTAATGATTGTCGACTAAGTTAACCAAATAGTAGTTATCGTGAATATATTGGATTATATCTCTCGAAGGACTTCCCTCTTCATAAAGTTGAGCCCATTTTTCAATCCAAAGACTAAAGGCTTCGTCTTTCCATACTTTGAAAGATATGGTGTCGACAACAGTCGGCTTCAAAATTAACTCATTTTAGTAAATATTTGAGTATTTCTGTTACAAACCTGTATTATCTCTTTTCCTGGAAAGACACCCCACGTGACAGCTATCGGACTCTTTCCCAATGAATTGGTTGACTCGTTCCGTCCCTTTCATGAAAAATTGGGTCAATTTATCGATAATTTTATTTGACTTCATATAAGAGGCACTAAAAGAATGCTTTTATGACTCACAGAACTGTCGACGATTTGATAGTTGACTTGAGGGTAGTGTTTGAGCGCCTCCTTTAAGGGTTCAATATTTTTGTGAGCCGTGAAAAACTCTAAATAAGCCTTTTTTGAGAAAACCATTCCATTATTAATTGTCTTCATAAGAATTATCGCACGATTTTAGACATTAAATAAAATACTTTTTGGTAAATATATCCGTCGGCCGCACCCCAGCCGTGGATGGGATGACTCGATTCCACTCCATTGACGTTCGGCTGAGAATTTATGGTCAAAATTCCTCTTTTATTAAATTCGGCCAATTTTTCAACAATGAGATCAGTTTCGGGTCGAAGTTCTTCAGTATTCCACGGAATTATTGAAACCTTTTTGTTATATTTGTTTGGTTTCGCCGAAACATAACAATAGAAGACATCCCAAACGTCTTCTTCACATTTAAGGTGTTTTCCCCACATTTGCAGTAATTCTTTTTTACTTTTTTGTGGTTCGAGAAAAAGATAATAATTTTTGAGATCATTAAAAGCGGGTGAATCGGATCGACCCCAACGTCCGTTTGGGAACTCATCCCAAGTTTGAGTGCGAAAGACATAACTCTTAGGTCTTCCCGACCAGAATATAGGTCTGACATCTTCTGACAATCTTTTATAATTGGCGTTTGGAAGCCATGGCAAAAGTTTTGGACATTTAGTGGAAAGACCCAACTGTTTGAGTATAGCAGTCGTCGCCAATTCTCTATTTAATGTATAGAAATGGAGTCCAGGCGTCGCCTTTGCATCCATCAGTTCTCTGCAAAGATTGACCGTCCAATTGATGCCATAATTTCGAACCGCTTCGTCATTATTTCGGATCGGATTTAAATCGGATAAAATATTTTCAGGGATATCTAGTTTTGAGAGTTTAACCATTTTTTCGAGAGAGTCATAGCTCTGTATCGGCATAACTCCGGCCAAAATTGGTACAAAAATCCCTATTTTACGACATTTGTCGACAAAATCTATAAAGACTTTAGACTTGAAAAAGAGTTGAGTTATAATGAAGTCGGCGCCGGACTCTACTTTTGCCTTCAGATACTTGAGATCCGTCTCTTGATTGGGAGACTCCGGATGTGAAGTGGGATAACCGGCGACGGCTATCGTAAAATAAATGCCGTATTTTTTGCGAATATATTGAACCAAATCAGAGGCATATCTAAAGCGTCCGACTTTGGTGTCAATGATGTCTCCCCTGAGCGCCAAAATATTCCTAATGCCTAAAGTCTTGGCCCTCTCTAAGTGTCTGTTGAGGTCCTCCTCAGTGAGTCCGACACAAGTGATGTGAAGCATTGTCTCTAATCCGCAATAATTGAGTGCAACGCCGGCTATGGTTATACTCGATGTCTCCGAATCAGATCCGGGATTACCCCCTGAATGCCACGTTATGTCACAAAATAATGGACCCATTTGTCGGAACCGATCAAAACGGGAGATCAGATTAATGGCCCCCTCTTTGGTCTTCGGTGGGAAAAACTCTAACGAAAAGAATGGAAAGTCATTCGACTTTTCGAGTTCTTCTATTCGATCAATAAGACGGACATATCGGTTGTCCACCGAAGTTGTCGCGTCTGGTAATGGATTATCTGTCACTTCATTCGTTATTTTCGACATTAGACCTCAAATTATGATAAAATTTAAAATAAATGATAAATAAATGACTAAAATATTTTTGTACTCATTATTAAAATAATTTAAAAATAGTGTCAAATGACTTCACAAATGAGAGGACAGTCTACTGAACAGCTGATGCCAAACAATATATTGAACTCAACTTTGTTTTTGTCCTCAAATTTATTCATAAAATACGAGAAAAGTTTTACGCTATTCATATCCACATCAAATGTTATTCAATGGGAATAACTATTTGTAGTAAAACATAATTTGTTTGAATTAATTAAATGCTTCGTCACGTTATTCAATGAGACTCAATGTCTTCAATGGGTTTAACAAAAGTTTAGTTCAATACTCAAACGTCTCTCACAAGAGTAGAGTCTATTCAAAACTCTATTGTTTTCATTATTTTCGGTTTAAATTTAACTAAAAATTCATCAAATCGTTAGTCAATTGACTTGTTTTCAGTCAATTAAATCAAAATCAAAATCATTTTCATAAATAATATATTTATTAAATTTTATCAAAAAAGTTGTGATTTGAGTGAAGTTGAAGTCAGCGCTCAATGAGTGGTAGGTTTGAGTGAAATGTCATTCAATGACTCAATTGAGTAATACTTTGTTTTTATGCCAAAAGTCCATAACTTTTTCGATACGTATTTTACATTTAATTAAAAATTTTCATTCATTTGAGAAAACTTTTTGCCAATCGATGCCATCATTCAATTAATTGGATATCAAATGAATTTTTAATTAATATTTGATTTGATTTGTCAACAGATATGAGCGAAGAAGTCAATCAAAACGAGTTAACTCCAGACGAGGTATTTATTTTGATTTGATTTCAATTTAATTTAATTTATTAATTGATTAAATCATTTCTTGTCTTCAAATTTATTTGAGTTTTTCTTTTATTTGTTTAACAATTGAATTAATTTTGATTGAAATGATTGAAACTTATATTAAATATTTGTTTAGTTGAGGAGAAAACGTTTGGCCCGAATCGATGGCTCCAACGGAAGCAGTCAATTGTCTGTCGGGTCCTCTCAGACACCTCTGAGTCAGACTTTGACACAACCTCTGACTCAACAGCAGACAGAAAACCAATCGCTTAATCAAAACGAATCGATCGCTTCTTCAGACTTTCAGACGAAGAATGAAACGAAAGAAGAGATAAAAGAAGAAATTGATTGCAATAAAGATTGCGATAATTCACTGAAGAATTGCTCAGAGACTGAGTCCGAGTCAGAGAAGAGCAAATGGCCGGCAAATGAATTGGAAGACATCGAAAATAAAAGCGATTTATTGTCTGAAAACTCAAAACTCAAATCTGGTTTTGCCACTAATGCTGAAGAGGAATGCGTTGCGATGGAAGTCGAGTCCGAATACTATTCGGATAAAAACCTTTTGAACTCTGGGGTCGAGAATATGGAAGTGGACGCCATTGAGAAGAGAGAGTCTTTGAAACGTCAACGCGAGTCGACTTTCAGTACTGACGCCAATGAATTGCTTCCTATTTCTGTCAAATCTTTGAACACATCCCTCACAGGAAAGCCATCTTTCAATGAAACGGCATTTCAAATGATTTCTAAAGTTTTTTGCGTTCAATGGACTGATACCGACACCGATTGTCAACTCTTCAAACTAGCGTTGGATCCATCAGTTATTTCAGATAATTATCTGAATTTGAGTCAAACTATTTTAATGGAAGCCATTAACCAAATAATCAATTCTTCTGATTATGAAAACGCTCTCAAAATATATACAAATTTAAAACCGAAACCAAAAACAGAAGAAAATGGTTTTATTGGAAGAAATGAATTGTCTTTTCCTAAAGAATTATTCAGAAAAGAGGATAAATCGGTTCTTGTCTTCTGCTATCTCTTGGAATGTTTTGGTCGTCTCTCTCACGAAATGTCTTTATTCGGTGATAATAGTCTTCTAAACGAGATTTTGGTGAAAATAAAGCACCAAATGATAGACTTTTCAGTTATTGCTCTCACGAACTCATTTATCAGACAAAGTGTTTCGAGTTTCGATCAAAACTCAATTTTGGCTCAATTTTTATTGACTCAGAGTTTGCCCTCAGGTTTCATATCGTCATTAGTTTGCAGTACTTATCAGACGGATATCGAAAGGAATACGAATACATTTAAAGCGATTTTCGGTCCAACTTTGCAGACATTATGGCAGGAAATGCAGAGCTCCGGCAGTTTAGCAAATGAATTGTCTCACAAACAGCCTCTCAGAGCTTTAAATGACTTATGTCTCATCACTTATCGGGAAAAGTCTGTTCGACCCGTTTGTCAATTGGTATGAGTTTTGCTCTGAATATTAAGACAAATATTAATATTTTTAACCACAGATCACAGAATTGGATAATTGGTCGCCCGAACCAATGAGTGAAGCGGTTGGCAAAGAGTTGGCCAGACTTTCATTCTTAGCTCCGTTTCTGCGACTATCAGTGTTTGCTGAGGACGACGTAAGTGTCAACTCTTTTCTTCATTCATTTCAATTGTTTTTTTTTTATAACATTTTAGCCAAAAATTGTGGACAAGTTTTTCTCAAATCCAAAGAGTAGTCCCGAAAACACAAAAATGAATTCGAGTGAACTTCAACTTCATTTGGAAAGTATAAGAAAAGATCTGTTGTTCCCTACAATTCACTCGATGTTAGTGAACGGCACAACTCGTGAAACTACTCTGAGATATATCAGTGAAATCCTGCGACGAAACAAAGATCGCTCACAATTACAATCCGATGAAAGACTTGTTTCTGGCGATGGGTTTCTCATGAATTTATTATCTGTCCTTCAAATGCTTTCGGTTAAGATAAGGCGCGACAAAATCGAACCGTTATATCAGTTCCATCCGCAAAGTCTGGTCCCTCTGAAGAAAGATGAGTCGAGAATCAAATATACTTCGACTGAAACAGAGAACTGGTTATCAGAGTTAACATCTAAGGAGAGCCACGAGTGGTATACTCCCAACTTTACGACTGAGTGCTTCTTTCTGGCGCTTCACTGCCACCACTTGAGTGTAATTCCCTGTCAGAGGAAATACATTCGAAGAATTCGTGCCATTCGTGATATGACGCGATATATCGAAGAACTAAACCAAAGCGCACAGAAGTATCCCTTTTTACCCCCGAATCACAACAACAAAATCAAGAAACTCAGAGAACAGGTGAAGAAACTCCAAAAGGCAAAGGCCTGCTCTGAGGCCGGTTTAGTCGACGAAAGACTTTTAGGCCGTTCTCTCGCTTTCTATAACCAAATGATCGGTCTTTTACTCAAAACAATTAATTGTGAGAACCACTCGACTATAGGCCTTCCTCTCCCTCAGAAGGTTCCTGAAGTGTTCGCCGCATATCCCGAATGGTTTATTGAAGACATCGCAGAGTTTCTACTCTTTGTTATTCAATATTGTCCTCAAGTTTTGGATCCGAATAATCCTAATTACGATGCCGTCAATTCTCAGGATCTGATAGTATTCCTAATCGTAATGATATGTTCGCCTCATTTCATAAGTAATCCTTATTTGACGGCAAAGTTTATTGAAGTGATGTTCGTCTCGAGTCCTATCCTTCATAACTATACGCAAGAGTTTTACGTTCAGATCCTTTCGCACTCCTTAGCGGAGATACATTTGGCGCCGTCTCTCATGAAGTTCTACACAGATATCGAGTCTACCGGAGCCAGCAGTGAGTTCTACGACAAGTTCTCTATTCGTTACCACATAAGCATAATATTCAAGTCGTTGTGGACTAACGCCATACATAAGATGGCAATCGTTGAGGAGTCAAAGAGTGGTAAACAGTTCGTCCGATTCGTGAATATGTTGATGAATGACACCACCTTTTTATTGGATGAATCACTCGATTCTCTCAAACGTATTCATGAAATTCAAGAAGAAATGAAAGACACAAACAATTGGAATAAACAGAGTCGCGATCAACAGCTTTCCCGTCAGAGAGTACTCCAAAACGACGAACGCCAGTGCAGGTCATACTTGACTCTGGCCTCAGAGACCGTTGATATGTTGCACTACTTGACTGAAACTATTCGCGAGCCTTTCATGAAACCCGTCAGTCTTCTAATAATTTACATTTTAAAACATATTAATTGCTATCGATTTGTAGGAATTGGCGGATCGGTTGGCGGCGATGTTGAACTCAAATCTTCAACAACTGTGTGGACCCAAATGTAATACACTTAAAGTGGCCAAACCCGAGAAGTATGGGTGGGATCCTAAACACCTATTGGATCAATTGACAGACATCTATATTCAACTGAATTGCGATCATTTCGCTCAGGTATTCATTTCTTTACATTTTAATCAATTCTTTGATTGAAATTCGATTGAAATTGACTTCAGGCGATAGCATCGGATGAGCGCTCGTATAGCAAAGAGTTGTTCGAAGACGCGGCCATCAGAATGGAAAGGTATCTCTTGAAGAGTCAGCACAAAATCGATTCGTTTAGGATTTTGACTCTAAATGTCGAACAAATTCTCGAAACTAAGAAACAAATAGATATTGATTTGAGTGACGCTCCAAATGAATATAAAGACCCTCTAATGGATACAATTATGGAGGACCCGGTGGTACTGCCGAGTGGTCACATTATGGACAGATCAGTCATAATAAGACATTTGCTCAACGCTTCCACCGATCCATTCAATAGACAGCCTCTGACTGAAGATATGCTCCGTCCAGGTATTCACTCAAACCTTTCATTAATTGTTTTTCAATTGTTTTTATATAATAATAGCCACAGAACTCAAGAGAGAGATTCAGGAATGGAAAGCATTGAAATTCGCCTCATCTTCGGCACAGAATAACACGAATTGTAATCAATAAAAGATTTTATTTAATAAATTATTTGAAATTTTTTTAATCAATTTGTTTATAATTAAGTCGTATAGAAATTTATTATTCAAAGCAATCAATGAATAAAATTTAGTGTTTTATTGGAAACCAATTTTTTTGTCGGCTTTCGTTCGAAGACCTTCCTTTGGTCATCAAGTCTTGTTGTCTTCTGATCGGTCGATGTCTTCTCGTCTTCGGTCCCTTTCTTCAGGTTCTCCGATGTCTTCTTTGGCTCTTCAGAAGACTTTTTTGAATCATCCGACGGTTTCTACTCTTCGGCGTTGGGTTTTGTTTCACTTTCTTTCGTGTCTTAAGGCTTTGGATCAGACATTCTTTGGATAAAATCTTCAAATGAAATGAAACTAAAATTTGTTTGAATTGGATTTGATATAAAAGTCTCGCGACTTAACACTTGAATGCCTTCAGTAAGATATCAATAGACTTCACCCACTGGTAGTCAAACATATGGTACAACAGATCACCAGAAATAAGTGGTAAAAGAGTGACTATTTGTGACAGAACTCATTTGTCGTATTTGATTCAGACATAAACTGTTGGTCTCTATAATGAGAAGGAATTCCTATTCTTTGACCGATAATAAGATTTTCTTTGTTTCTTATTATCATTTTTTTTATTAAACTTTAAATTTAGGT
>JAQIXV010000168.1:0-76802 GCA_034700625.1 Tectocepheus velatus
GATATGACTGGAGATCGATGTGAAGGCATTGATATATCACTTGAAGACATACTCGAAGATAAGGCTATTGTTGAGGATGGACCTGTTGGCATATATAAACTTATCTAGTTAATAAATGAAACTCGAAAATTGATGAACAGATCCATTGAACGTACCTAGATATTTTATTGAACTTCGCTTTAAAATTGAATCCAATAAATCGTCTGAATTCTGTTCAATTGGTAACTCATATGAGATTTGAGACCAATATTTATGACAACTTATGATAGGAGTGGATGAGACCCGAATTAGCTTTGGTTTGGGCGTCAGTACTCTTGATCTGGCGATTGTCGGCCAAATTGTGGCCGGAATTTGAGTAATAATTGTCGTCCAGACGTAGGTTTCTGTGAGATTCTGACCACTTTCCCCAATGGGTCCGTCTCCTGACAAATCCAAGTCTTCAAACCTGATGTCAGGCCATTGCCGTCGGACGACGTTTTGCTTATCTGTTATTATTTGACCAAAACTTGTGTTTTGAGCTAAACATTGAAATTAAATTCAATTAAATAAATTAAAACAAACTTTATTTCATCTTGCTAATGCCAAGATTCAGTTGGAAAACTCAATTTAATAAAATAGTCGGCGAATAAAAAAAAGAGATTATTTGGAATAAAAAACAAAAATAAATTGAGAAACAAATGAACAGAATTTGTTTTATTCAAAATTTGTTTTTTACTTTTCTTTTGAAGTAATGGTAAGAAAAATAAAATACTTTAGAAATGAAACTGAAATATAATAAACTAAAAATGCATTTTCTTAAGAGTTTCTCGCATTAGATGTTTCGCACGTAAAGACATTTTCAGTGAATTTTGATATACTTTACGCCAAAGGAATATACTTTTCAATAGATAATACACTTTTCTGATCGATACACAACTCCTATACATTAGTATTCCTCTTAAGCATTGAATTACAGGTATATAACAAAAACAAGAAAACTTTTTTTTATGAAAGAAGTTCTCATTTGTTGTCTCTCTTTTTGAAATCTCAATTTTTCTTCAATTCAAATGCAAATTCAAAATCAAATTTGAATTTCAGTGAAAGATGTTTTTCGGAATCAATGGCACAGAAATTGTTTTTCATAAGTCTTTTGAATCAATAGAAAAGATTTTTGAATCAAATTTTTAATGACTATACGAATAATTTAGTCTATGAATGAGATTTTTATATCATTTTTCACTTGGGATTAGATCTTTTAAAAAGAAGTCAATATTTTTCCATTAATTTTGATTCTGTGCGCATAAAGTGTACTCAACTAATGATTTGTTATTTTAAGTCAAATCTGTTTCCATAAAAATTTTTGATTTTACCTGAAATTTGAGAACTGATGATAAAAATCCATTGAATGAAGTAAACAAATCCCTTATCTCTTCCCATAGTTTATCGGACGATAGGTTTTCCACAAACAAAATATTCAATTAATAAAAAACTAAAATAAATATTTATTGACATTTGTTTTCTGGCGTTAGTGTTATGACTGATACGAAAAAATCAATTGACATCAAACAGAAGTTCATTAGTCAGTCCACCCATTATTTGGTTGGATTTTAGTGAAAGTAGAGAACTGTGTGGAGAACACATCAAATCATTTTCAGGTAATTATAAAATGCTTCGAAGCGTTTAGAAACTTCCCGATCGTATTGAGAGTATAGCACAGGATATACATTGTATTCAAAAATTTATACCGAAATGGCAGCAGAACTACATCTAAATCGAGCGATAGTTTCGAGAAATTTATGCAATTATTCGCTTTTATTATGTCATAACAAAGCGGAAGATATTTTCACAAAAAAATTATATTTAAATTGAAATAAAATATTATATTCTATATAATAGTCTCAAAAATGTTTGACAACAACTGGTGTCCGATATTTGGAGTTTGGCGATGAGCTCGAGAGTCAATTTTCAAATATTTTATTTTAATCGACTCTTCTTATAATCAATCTTGTCCAATTAATCAAAATATTAATTTAATCAATTTAATTGATTCTTGAGTTGTCCACCAAAATCAAGAATATTCTTGGAATTGTACCAAAACTCATTAAAATGAGAATATTAAGCATTAACTCAACTCTTTGTTAAATTATTTTATTTCAAAATTCAATAGACCACGAAATTAAGTAATTAGAAATTACCTTGACAGTTGACACAATTGAACATGGTCTTTTTAAGCGAATCTGAAGCCTAACTTAAGGCTCGTTTTATTTAGTGTTGAAATCTAGTGTTTCGTAGAGTCTCTCAGAGTCTGTGTTTTGTTAGTTATCCGTAACATCCAAACCATGGAAATAGTATCGATTAGTCCTATGTTTTAGAGTTCAAGACTCGACTCATTCTTTTAATACACTCCGAAGTACTCAATACTAGTCTTCACTTCAAATGAAATATAAAAAAAACAACTTTTGAAATATAATACGAAATAACAAATATTTTTTGAAATAATTATATACTTTTGATGTCTTTTATTTGTTTTAAGAAATGTATTTCTGAATAAAATTGTTATAAAACTATCATTTGATTCAAATTAATATAAAATCTGTTTCGAAGATAAATATAATTTTCATTTAGAGATCATTTGAAAGAAATAAAATTATTTTGAATCGAGTTATGGCTTAAAAGTGATTGCTTTGAAGTCTTTGGCGAATGACTAGAGGGCAGACCGATTGCCATCACGTCTTTCAAACACATTTGCGGTAATAGTCTTGAGTTCGAGATCCAAGTCTTTGAGTCTGACATGAGTTGCAAACAGTATCGCTGATAGGACTGCACTCTCGCCATACATACAGCCCTTCCCCACAATTAGAACAGTTTTCACACACTGTTTGGTATGAGTTGTGCGCCTTATATGTGTTGTCAGGACAGACAGTACACTGGGTCTGACCCAAGGGTGAGCTGCTATTGCATTGAAGGCTAACATAATGTCCGGGCGGACACTGTCGGCAATTCAAGTCGTGCCGATGTCGGTGCTTATGATGCCGTGTGAGTGCGCTGTCGGCCACCTGTAATGCAATTATAATTAGAGTGGACTTCAAATAAGGGTATTTGAGATGAGTTCACTTGAAAGCCATTAATTGACTTCTCTTTGATTACTATATTATTATTATTTTGTTTTCTCTTCTAATTCAGGAATTCTTCAGAAGAAACTGATTTTCTCTTAAAGAGTAAAAACGTGTCTCCAATGAAAAAAAAGGCAAAACTTTTTTTCTTCCAATTAAAGAGTGGTTCAGAGGTGTTGTGGTTTATACTAAACTGTTGGCTAAAGTCTATAATTAGTTTGAGTCATGTCTCACATAATAAATCTTTGGTTCGTCTCTTAATTTGAGATACTGTTTGCCAAACAAACAAATCCACCAAAAAATCGATTAGATTTCAAAACATTAGATAATATTCTGTTCTGTTCTTAAAAGAGCCATAAGTTTTGCTTAAATTAATTCAATTAAATGCTCTCTGAATATGAATATTATTTTTATAAATTATTATATCATTTCATATCATGTTTTACTTAATTAAAGAATTTTTTTTCCTTTTGGTTAAGAAATTCTTAATTTTGTTTTTATACTCTTTTGACTCATATTTGAATTAATCGATAGAAGAGAGCAAATAATGTATTGAATTAATTTCCAGACGCTATCAAAGATTATATTAAATTTTTCGTATGTTTCCAAACAATATATGAAAATAAGAATAAATCAAATTTTAATTTAATATAAGAAACAGAGAAAACATAAGAAGTCAAAGAAGAAAAATATTATCCAATTAACCAAATGCTAGATATTTGAGAAATTGCTTGTTGTTTGGCATTCAATGCCATTCAATGATAAATTATATAATTTATTCGTAAAATTATGTTTCGCTTTGAGTTTTGATTAGAATTAATGAATCCATTTATGAACTCAGATAAGCCTTAACTCAAAAGCATTTCATTGAATTCATCCTTAAATTAATGTCAATCCGAATGAATCAAATCGACCGAAAATTTTAATTTTAATTGAATACTAAACCCGATTCAGGTCAGAGTTATTCTCTCCGTCGCTCAGAATATATTACTTATAGAAAATCATAGATAAGCAGAGCCTCTGTTTCAGCAAATATTCTATATTTTTCCAAAATATGTCTTTAGTTTTGAAATTCATTAAAAATGAGTAAAATTTCTGAAGGAGTGGAATCGGTTCAGAATTCTAAACTTTGATCCAGTTATTTTTAATGACTCCCACCTGAATCAATATAATCCCAAATGAAAATATTTGCCAAAAATATTGACACAAACTTTATTAACGATCAAAAAAAATTTTTCCACTCAATCGAAATGAAATCAAAATTCAGATTCCGATGGCTTTTTATTAAAGGAAAGGTTGGATTCCGTTTATATTTAGAAAACTGTTTTAGATTAATATCGATTGAAACGTGAAAATCATAGGATTGTATTTACAACACCTACACCTTCAATATGAGTAGCGAACTGTTCAGAGCAAACAACACTATTCTGTGCCGAAATCTTCAATCAATTTTTATTCTGTTCTCTCTTTTATGCCTAATGTAGCAAAACGTTCAGATCTGGCGCTCATTTCACAAATGAAAGTTCAGTTTGAAATTCAACAGAACTTCACAATAAGAGGACTGTTATGGCATAGAATTGAGATGACATTGATTTAGTGTAAAACAAATACATCATTCGTTATCATTGATTCACATCAAAAGCCATTAAAAAATACATTTTATGAAAATCCAGAAAACTTTGAATAAATTTTCTCTTATTATCCGTTTTTTCAAAAAAAGTAAAATTATTTTCTGAATTCAGATAAGAATTTCAAATCAAATGAGTAATTCAGGGATCACCACATTTTCTGTCATCCTATGCAACAAAATATTTCACTCAAATAATATTTTTTACAGTTTTTATGTTTATTTATAATGAAAAACAAGAAATGATTTCATTTCTCTTCAAAATATAATTTGAATATAAACTCAATAATAATTTGAAAGAAACGAAAAGGAGCCCAAATGGAAAGCCTACACATTTCGCCATAAAAATAATGGACCATGCTCATATCTACGTCAAACCATGGAAAGATGAAAATTAGAGAAATTTAGGAAATGTTCGCTTTTTTCGCTGAAAACACTATATTTGCACAGAATTTGAATATGAGATGAGAAAACACTTTTTGTATTAATTTAAATGATATTCATTTGAAATCATAGAAGAAATCAAAATAAAAGAAAATGCATTATTCGAGTCATAAATGATATAACGAATTAATTCCAGAGTTTTATATAAAAAGATTTCAAAAGATTTGTAAAATATTATTCATTTGAGTGACAAAACATTTCAACCATTTTTTGGAGACTTATTTCAAAACAATTGAATATTTCGGAGACAACTTTGAAACTCAAATAAAGACATTTTTGCGCTCTATTTAACTCTAAGAAAGTTTTCATTCAATACTAAACTTACGAATCAAACGATTTTTATGCCAAAGAAAAGAATGTTTTTTAGCGAAAAAAACTAAAAAATGACATTTCGTTTAAAAAAAGCAAATGATATGAAAAGCAAATGTATTTCAGCTTTGATTCCAATTTCATTGAATATATCGGACAATAAAAGCCACTATTTTTGGGTTAATCCTTAATTTATTAGTCGTGAGGATAAGCAATAAAATGAATGCAATAAATGTTTGGCAAAGTCTGTGAATCCATTGCCTCTTCTCAAGGGTTAGATTCAAATAATTCTTAGCGAAGAACTTAATATAGAAAAACATATAATGAATAAAATAAATTAGTTTTGCATCGATTTACATGAAAACTGATCCAAATGTATGTAAAACACAGTTTATGCCATAATTATAATTGAAATAATAATTATAATGGAATTTTCCACTTGGGTTCAATCCAAAATGTCCATGGTAGTCTAGACTGAGCAAATACAGTTACCCAAAAGACTTCCATCGAAAAGATATCTAAACTTTAATCTAAATAAATTGAATCTCATCTCAAATTGAAAACTTGTTGAAGAGATGAGTCAACTGAGAGATGAGTACAGAATCGATACAAAAGTACAGACAGTTTGAGAGAAAAACGTCTGCTCCGCAAAACTCCAGACAATTCTTAGAGTTTGTGAAATAATATTCATATTCTGTCAGTTATTTTAATTAAAATCCAGATAAAACCTGGATTATTTTATCGATTGAATCGGGAATAATGTATAAAATTTCAAAAACTCATTAAATGTTTGATGAAAAATAATTTTCTCATTCAATTAAACTAAAGGCTAATAATATTCTGAGAGAAATTCATTTGTAATGTAATACTAATTCTGTTTGAGTCAAACAAATAACTGAATGAGCGATAAAATCGAGCGCTTTATGCAAAAAAAGTTGACTCATGTTTACTATTATATGAGAAAAGATGATGAATAAGCACTTAAGTAATATATGAGTCCATAAGTAATTGTTATCAGAAGAACAGCTGCAATACAGTCGGCTCTCCGACAGAAAATCAACACAAATGTTGTGTTCGTTATCTTAAATACAATGAAAAGATGACACGAATTGGACTAACATTTTATGATTTATAAGGAATTAATGTAATAACTATTGAAAGTGACTCACAATTGAATTCTAGTCTCAAATTCATTAATCATTTAGTTTTGAAAATTAAAAATCGTTTCAATCGTTTCGATAAAGATTTTTCAATAGAAAAAAAAATTGATAAACACTTTTCATAAAAGAAAATATAAAAAATGATTTATTATAAGTATTTTTAAGTAACGACCTAGATCACTACAACGAGCAAACAAGAAAAAACAGAACAAAAACTATCGAAAAAGATTTCAAAAATGGTTTTTCGACTCTTTTTCAATATTAAGAAAAATAATAAAATGAATTATAACTTATTTTCACACAAATATCAATTCAACTATAAATAGATCCCTTAAAAGTTTTTTAAGCCCATGAATAGAAAAAAAATTCCATTTCTAACTAAGTGTTCATGGCAGTTTATATAGAGTATATTATAGACTATAGGCTCAGTTGAATAATAAAATAATAATAAAACAAAAATAGGATCAATGTATCTATCGATTCGATGCTCAACTATTGATTATATTTATTTCATGAAAATGAAATCACGTTTCATAAAAGTAACATAAGTTAGGAAAAGGGATAATCCGGGTCTCAGAAAATCATTTATTAAAGAAAATACTGTTTAATAATATTATTTCAATACTCACTTGAATGACAAGAATCGCCAAAAATATAACAATAATTGAATTCATAGAAAGATTACAATAAATCGATTCCTTTAGCTTTGAATTAATGATTAACTGAAGAATAAATTGAATAATAGTTTGACTTTAGTCTGACATCAACTGAAACGAGTCTCAAACAGACGGCTGAGTCCCGACCCACAGACTCTTAGCGACAGATTTTTATTTTTATTCGATAACTCGACTCTAATCTAACGTATTATAGCTTTTAATAAAGAGATATCTTATCAGTGGTTTTGTTGAGCAAAAGCTGATAGCCTTAAGCAAAAAGTAAACAAAAGTTATGGCATGTCTGCGACACCTGCACTCCACTCTACTTCTGCACCTTTGCATCGATTCGGGTTTAAAACCCCTAAAACCAGTGCCAATGTTAATGAGATAGACGTGATATTATATAAAACCTAAACAGACGTTCCCTTAAAGCCTATGAGACTTATATAACTTATACCGATCTCTGGTTAGACTCATAATAATTGTAGAAATAATGTTTGGTTTTGTAATCCGTGAGAACTTTTTCCAAACAATTTTCGCACAGATTCTCAATACTTGTTCTGACATTTTGATGCTATCCTTAAGAAATGGGATAACTCTCTACCCTTTTCCTAAAGCCAGGAATGACTGACAGAAAATGAAAGGGAAGAGTATTTTAGGAAACATTAATATTTATTTCAAATCTTTTAACTGAACTGAAACTCAAACTCTTGTCATACGATATATCCATTACAGGGAGAGGTATGTCTCCGGATATTTGAGAGACATTTTTCATATATTCTTTTCATTCTTTTTGAGTCAAAAATCAGATAAAAATGTTTAGAAATGTCTCTCGGATTTGAATTTTGAAAGAAAATAATATTTACAATACTTTTTGTTATACTTTTTTTTATTATATTTATTCATTAATTTATGGAATAAATTATAATTAATTTTGAATAAAAAGATTTGTCGATAGATATGGGCTTTTGTTCTCATGTTTTCTCGTTATAAAAAATATTAGACTCAATGGATGTGACGTTTACTCATTGGATGTCTCTTTGATTGTCACTCAATATAAGGCAAATAACGAGAAGAAGGGTAGAGACCAGAGATTAAAGATAAGGAGTTTAGAAGAGAATAATTACGAGAATTAGTTCAGAATTTAGAGTTATTTTGTTGACATCACAAATAGTGTTAGTCCTTCGCACAGGACTTACTTCCAGATGACAATCGAAGACAAATTAGTTATAATTAAGAGAAGTTTTTCCAAATAATCGATAATTGAATTTCAAACTAATATTGCGTTCAACTCCTTCTCACTAATTAAATGCCTGTTCCAGAGTTGAATCCCTCCCCAACATATCCGCGAAAATATTCATTTTAATGTTTTACATGTGCTGTTCGGTTGCTGTTACACTCCAGTGCTATCAGAAGAGCAGAATTTTTAGTCAGAATAACGTCTAATGTTAAGCAATCCTTTCACTTAATTCCTAAATTCAGGCGAAATAAAGGCTTTCCACTAAAGAAAAGCTGTGTTACGATACAAACGACACAACCGATCGATAAAATCGTTTGAACTAATAATGAATGCCTTCGAACTTCATTCAAATTATATGACATTCAAAGACACAAATATTAAATGTTTCGCAAAAATTGTCTCATATTTTGTTCGGAAAAATGAACTGAAATTATAGTTTATGTGAAAATCAAAGCCTTTTATTAACTAATATAATGACAAAAAAAGAGTCGAAATGTATTATTAAAATACATTAAATGGCAATAAATATAAGAGAAGTCCAATAAATCATTTTTAATATAAAAAAAGATTTTATTTCAACATTTACTGTATTATTCATTTACAGTGACTTCCAATTCAAAGGTACTTTTCGTTCAAAATTTTTCAATTTTAATAATTATTACAATTCAATGACTAATTGTTTTCTTCGAAAAGAAATCAAATTAAATACAAACAGAAATAGTTTTTCTTCTTATTATATAACAGTTTTGAGCGCTTTATTAAAGAAGAAATTCATTATAATTTCGGCACTCATTTGATAGAAACAATTTGTTTGACAGTTAATAGTGTTTTGTTTGCACTTCAAATACATGAGAAAAACATTAAATCAAAGAAATGTTATTCTATTTGAATAGTCTTTCACCAGAATTAACAAACAATTCAATCGTTAAACTCAACCTTTCGATGACTTTTCCAAACAAACGGAAAATTTTTATCAAAAAAAAAATCAACGAATTGTTTTGTAATACATTTTTCGATAACAAACTTTCATTTGGAGTAAAACTCAACAAAAACTTTAAAAATTATGCTTTAATTTGAATTATGAGTTGAAGACAACTAATGTCACAATTAATAGGTGTTTGAAAAATAAATTATATTAGAATTTATTACAATATTATAAATTTTCATCCATTTATGCGGTATTTGCTGTTAATATCACCGGAACTAATATTTATGTCAACAGTTTTTTTTGCCGAAAAAAGAGAGAATTGTTTACAAGTTTTTGGTTACAATTTATGACCAAATTTTTTAAAATTTTCATTTTTTTTATGTAAAATTTGTTTTAATATCTAAACTAAGTTTTAATATTAAAATCAATAATTCATTTAACTTATTATCTCTCATCCAAGACATCATTTTCTCAATTTACCAGTTCTTCGATTAATAAGAAGAAGTGGTTTAATATCTCTTCGATCAAAAAGAAGCCAAAACTTAACTAATGTTTAGATAATTTATTTATTAACAAAACTTTTTGTTTACTAATTTTTCTTATGATAAAAACGATTCTAACAATTAATTCAAAAATTGAATTATTTTTCATATAATAATAATTATAATATAAATCTATGATTAAAATGTTGTTCTAATAAATGATAACTCAATTAATATAATTGTGACGAAAAATGAGACATAAAATCAAAATAAAAAATATGTAGAAATAAAATAATATATATTTTGTTGTAAATAAAATGTTATTTCAAAATATTATTCAAATAATAAATTAATTATAATCTATATATTATGTATAATATCCAACATTTCATATAATACATAGAAATAAGAAAAATTCAAAGAATCAAAACAGAAATCTATGAGTCTTTTTGAGGTAATTATATAATAGTATAGTTTGCCTAAAATTAGAAGTCTATAAATAATGACAATTCGTTTCAAAAAAGCATTTCTTATACTCTAATCATCTGAAGTGGACTCAAAATTAATTGCTTTTGAATAGACTTCGAATCAATAATTTCTGACAAAGCGATAGAAGACTTGAGTTTTTGTTTGAAATCTATTTTTTCAAAATTGTTTTATAGGAGAGAATTATTTTCAAAAATATTTTCGAGTTATAAACAGTTGTTTACTTTCCTTTCATCAGAAGATATAAAGAAAACAAAAATAATTTTCTTACACTTGTTTTGCGTGAATCGTATATCGAGTGCGAGGACTGTCTTACCCACGAATTCAACGAAACAGTGGTTTTAGTCAGACCTCAAATTTCATACTTTAAATACATTCGAATATTTTTCAACACTTACTCTCTTTTCAATTAATCATTTGTCGAAAGATTTTATAATTGTTAAGTAAATCCCAAACAAATGTAGCGACAGATTAGTTGTTGGGTGCGATTGTGTCAGACATTCATCGCATAATAGATGACTCCGTGGCTATCATTCGTTGTTTCGCTGTTAGTGTTGTCCGGTTTAATGACTAGTTTTTGTTTTGTATCATTTGTTTGTTGTCTATTAGCTGTCGTTTCGCTCGATTTCACGCCTGAAGAAGGATTTGAATTCAAACTCTTTGCGAATAACAAATCGGAAGAGTGTTTTGGTGAAGAACTGGCCCCCTCTGGAGCACCCCTTTCGTCGTTGGAAGACATCATTGGCTTAGCTGTCGATGGATTCGAACAATTATTTGTCTTTTGTTTGGCTTTGGACTGGAATTGTAGTTCGATTTGGCGTTGGATTTGTTGCTTCAGTTGATCTCTACTGACATTCGCCGGCAATCGAATCACAAACCCGTCTTCAGATCGAATGGCATTCATTTGCGACTGACTTATCAAAGATGACGGACGCGGAAGGGTTCGACTCGTCTG
Source organism: Tectocepheus velatus (assembly GCA_034700625.1). Taxonomy (NCBI): domain Eukaryota; kingdom Metazoa; phylum Arthropoda; class Arachnida; order Sarcoptiformes; family Tectocepheidae; genus Tectocepheus; species Tectocepheus velatus. The sequence goes on from JAQIXV010000168.1 coordinate 11,380, forward strand.
CGGTCCGGTTGTTGCCGCCGTATGCAATGCTTGTGACGATTGACTCAATTCTGGGCTTTCGTTCGAGTATTTCATAGACATTTGGTTCTGCGGTTGGAATCGGATTTGAACGATGTGTGGCTTCTTCGGCAATGTCTGGCTTTGAACTGTCGGCTCATTAGTACTTAAATTATTGTTTGAATAACTATTTTGAGGCCAAGAGGTGTGAGAACCAGCCATTTGTGAACCCAAACCACTATTATTCGGAGTTTGCATTTGTTTAAGTATTTCTGTCGTTGACTCAAATTTGGGTCGAATTCCGCGAACAGACGGACGTCGAGAGAACCCGAAAGATGGGTCGTCCTCTTCGGACATCGAATAACGTTTTTTAATCCTTTCTGTTCTTTGGATGTCCTGCTGTACAAACTGTTCCAATTCGTCTTTAGTTAAGTTTTGTTGTCCTGTATTTTGTTGAGGAGTGGGGTTTGGGTTTGAATTTGCATTAGTCTGTTGTACTACTGGCGGCACCGGTAGCGCACCCGCTGTTGGCATCTGATTCAAGACATGTGGGTATGCGTTAAGTCCATCACGTCTTCGGATTTCACTCGGATTTGGGAAGTCGTTGCTATGCTGTTGAATGTGATAGTGATAAGGAGGCGGCTTATTGTGTGGTCGCCCTAAAGTCTGACTCATAACTGGAACCCTAACACTAACTCTTTGTTGAGTCGGTTGCGGTCCTGGCATTCGGTTATACATCACATGGACTGGCATTGAATGAGTCGGTGGATAACGAGGGTTATATTGAGGAGGATTTTGGTGGTAATACACCACTTGTTGTGGAGCCGAAACCATAGGAGGGTTTGGCGATAGAGACCTCTGAATCGGTTGGTTTTGGTTCTGATAAATAACTTGCGAACTGTTATTATGCGGATCTATTGTATAGACGTTCCATTGTTTTGGGATTTCACCGTTTCTGTTGAGCGAAAGGTATTGAATATTATTAACGTTTGGATTATTTCTAATGATTTGCGAGTTGTTAGACATCTGTGCGGTCGCGAAGTTGGACAGTGAGGCCGTTCTCTTCGAAGGGACTAAAGCCTTGGGTTCTGAGGTATATTCGATTATCATCTCATCGTTGGACCAGTTATTAGAATTTGGTTGAGTTTGTTGTTGTGTTTGCTGTGGCGGTACTCTTGTCGTCACATTTGTCATCGGCGGACAGTTGTCTACATTCGAAGGTTTGTCTGAAACTTGATTTGAAGTTTGTTTGACTTCAATCGAAGACTCACTGATTTGTTTGACATTATTATCGTTAGTGTTATTACAAACCATTTTTGTAATTATCGGATATTTTGGGTTATTTTGTATAAAGAAAGTACTGACTCTTTGTTTCATTGGTTTTTCGCCATCAGAAGAACTGCTGTCACTTTTGCTGCTATTACTCGAAGAAAACATATTCTCATAAAACTGAAGATTACGTCTAAAAGAGTTCGAGTGTTTGGTTCGCAATTCATTACATTCTTCGTTAGTAAACAAATTGAATTGTTTTCCTTCACTATTGAGCTCATCCTTCGATGGCATCCTCTCATTATTTGATTCATTTTCATGTATTTCACTCATCTTTACGCCGTTTTTGTCGACATTATGGGTAACATCTGGTAAGGAATCGACCCCTTCTGAAGATCTCTTCACTGAATCGCTTTCCATATTCTTATCATTAGGTTCTTCACAATTGGATGACTCATTAGTTTCAGATTTCATCCCTTTATGAGAGGAATCGTTAAGTTCTGAATTTGTAGACCTGTTTTCACTTTTGATCTGAGAGTTCACAACACTTTCACTATCGATGTCATCATTTTTGGCGTTAATCTCATTGAAAATACTTTTATTACTATATATTTCAAAGTTTTCATTCTTATCATTAGAGTCGGTGTTTATCAGAATAATGGTGTCTTGAGATGTAATACTGGAGTCACTCTGAATGTCTTGTAGAGATCCTGTAGGACTAGAGTCATTGCCATCGTCTGATGTGATGTCACTCAACTCACTCTCCGCTAACTTTATATTTGATTCACTGGTTTTGTTCGGAAAATGAATTGGAAAGTCTTCGGGACAGAGGTTTTCCTCTGGAAGTGTTATATGACTCCCAATCGCTTGAAGTAATGCATCCTCTTTTAGGACTCCGATTATCTCTTCCTCTTCGAGACTTTCGCTGTTGTTTAAGATCATTGACTCCCACTTAGAACTGATTTCATTAATGAACTTTTGATCACTTCTGATGTTATTGAGAATAGTGTTGTCGTCGTCTTCTTCGTCGATATAATTAATGGAGAGATCGTTATTGAAATTACACAACGATTTTGCGATCAAATCCCGATAATCGGGCGGCGGATCAAAGGGTAAAAAGTCCTGATACTCGACGGGAGGCTCAAACATATAGCCCTGAACTTCAACTAAATTGAAATCAGTCGGAGATTTAAGAGCTATTATTTGTGGCATCAGATCCTGAGGCCAATCATCACAGAAGACTTGCATCGTTTCACTGAATGTCACTCTTTTTCGTTCGCCATTAGTTTTGATGGACTTTTCTTTGATAACTTTCTTGAGGAGTCCCTTCAACTGTTTGGGACGACTCGTTGTTGTGGTCGTCATTGAATCAGATGAAGTATTATCTGATTTATTGATCAAATCATTGTTTTTATCGTTTTTAATGTCGTTTTCAGAGTTGGATTCACCGATACTTTCGGTCGAATTTTCATTCGATTTAATGGTTGTCTTAACAGTAGTGTCGGTAATGAGTGTCACTTCATTTGATTCCGATTTGACAACTGTTTCGATAATAATCACTTCATTATCAGAGTTGACAATCGAAGCACTGGAGCTCTGAGCGGTCTGAGAGTCTTGTGACGGCTCTTTACGTAAACCGTCGACTCCATCGTCTATGTGAGGACTGCCTGAGCAAACATCTGGTGCCTGAGTATCGTCGGTATCGATGCTACGCATGCCATTGCCATTCACTTCATCCATACCATTGAGTTGAGTGACTCGATTCACAACAGTTGTGGCAAAGTCTCGCTCAGACTCAGAGTTGTCGCCGCACTCTATTGTCTTTGACTCAATCCCATTGCCAACATCTGATCTGACGAGAGGAACGCCATTCGGGTCAGAGTTGTGATCGCCGTTGGCCTCAATTATCACTTGATTTTCCACTAAATCACTATTACTTGCGTTTTGAGGCGACTCTACTTCTGCTGATTCAGACATCGCAGACATTTATTATCTAATAAACAATTAAATCGTTTTTCTATTGGGCCTCTCATTAACTGAAAATAACATAAAATAATAATAAATAACATAAGAATCCATAGAAAGCCAGTAATGATATGAAGATAATAATCGATTGAATATAAATTAAATGAAACATTAAAACAAATATCATTACAATAATCGCATAAATTATATGTATTTTTATTTAGATCTTAAGTTCAGACAAAATTTTATTTCAAAGATCATATCATTAGTTAATGAGAAGTTCAGAATAGATTTCAAATCAATTTTCTCATTCATTCAAAAGTTTTTTGTATTAATTAAAGTCTAAGAAAAATATCAAAACCGGAATTCAATTGTAATCTCGAGTTTAGATTTTGTCTGAAATTAAACTCTTATTTCAATTCATTCGAAGCTATTATTTCACAAAACTATTCAATAGGTTTTGAAAAAACTCTTTTCATTTCGAAACGAGTCTATCGTTAGTTTGAAAATTACTTTTTTTGGGATACGAACCGATCCTAAGAACCAATTCTTATCAAATACTTTAGTTTTTATTAGATTTGTTTCACTCAAATAGACTCAGAATTTCGCAAAACTATTGGAATTGAAAACTATTTCAAATTAAAGCCAGACATCAGATGAGTGTTAAAAACCAAATCAAATGTCACTCTAATTGCAAAACTAAAGTCATTTAAGTGTTTATTTTAAGCAAAACCTGAACTGAAATGAGAACTTTTTGGGATATTTTCAAAACTCAATTTGTTTTTTACGATTTGAATAAATTTCAGAAAATTTCGGTCATTATTATGGAGAATGAAAAAGGATTAAAGGCTTTTGTATTAATTTTGAAGAATTTTTTTGGTTTTATTTTGTTTTTTTTCTAATTTTAAAATTCAATTAAAATTTTCAAACCCTAACCTAATGTTAAAATTAATGGTATATTAAAAGGAAAATCTTTTTTATTTTTTATTTAGATTACTATTATTTTCACAAATAATTATTATTATAGTCTTGAGATCCGTTTGAGTGATTGAATACTCCTCTTTATCATCAAATAAATCGTTTTTTAGATAAAAATTTTGATTGTTTTTAAGCCAAACACTAATGTCTTCGACAAAAATTAAAAACCAATTGATCTCAATATTAATTTATGTTTAAAACATCTCTTAATTGTTTTGACACAAATAACTCATAAAAAAGAGATTATTTTAAATAACGAGTAAATAATTAAATACAAGTCTTGTTTCGTCTATTTATAGTTCATTGACTTTTAAAACTATTATTCAATTCTTTCATTTCATCCATCAATACATTGAAGGATTGGCTGCAAAATATCATTAAATCCGATAAAAACAATATTTGGGAAAAACATTTGAATGCATTAAATGAGAAAATATTTGGGAAATCAAATCCAAAGCAATAAAAATATTTTTGTTTGAAAACGTGATATGAAATCAAATTATGTTATTTTTTCTATCAATAGATTTGATGTTAAAATAAATTATCAAAAGTCGAGATATTTTTCCTCAAATCAAATTCAAAACAGAAATGATTCGCAAATTATTAATCGGATCTGATTTCGATGGGAAGTGTCAAAGAGGTGCCAAAAATGGCTGTTTTTGTGTCAATCGGTCACTCGTTTGGACCCAAAAATGGCAACAAAATCAATACTTAAGACTCATTTCTTATATTTTTTTTATTGTATTCAATTATAAACACATTTAATATATTAATCAAAGACTTAATTATAATTGAATGTGACTTACAGTGGTTTTGAGGCCATTGTTTACATTAGGATTGTGTTAGGCTTTTGTCACGACTTTATTCATCGTTTAGTTGTCTTTAATGCCATTCAAAGACATATCAATAGACTTCAATGTCTTCTCACAAAACGGTTAAAATTGAATGGTTTTGGTTGAGACCAACACAACAGATATGTTTGTAATTCAACACTAAATACATTTCTTAACTTAATTTAGATTTTGATTATAAAAAAATGATTAACAAAATATTTGACACAAATTATATGCAATTAATATAAACAGAGATAACCATAACATTAGAGAAAATCCAAACGATTTTCATTCAATACTCGAATCAATGCAAACGATACTTCAATTCACTCTTTACTGGAGAGACGACTGTTTACTCGAAGCCCAGCCATACTGTGCTGTCATCTCTCAGGAGAGCACTTCTTATCATAAATTGAAGTCTCGTTTTAAAAATAGTTTCTCTTCGAGAGAGAGAAAAGAGAAATAAGAGAAAACTTGAGACAAGTTTTTCAAACTTATAATTAATTAAATAATTGAACGAAATTTTTCTCTCCACTCGTTTCTATGGTTCAAAGGCTTATTAAAAACAGAAAATAATTCAATTCCTCTCTCATCTCATATTTGATAAGTGAGATAATGATATAATTGTGAGGCCTTTCATAACGCAATTGTAATACTCTATTAGTTTTAATATATGATTGCTTTTCATTGCCTCAATCATAGCCTCAATCATAGCCTTTCCTAACAAATACTTATTTTCATTGAATTTCTATCAAATGACTCCAATCTTATAAATGAGTGGAAATCCAATTAAAGTGTTTATAATTGCGTTACTATTTCACATCATTCATAGCATTTGTTTTTATGATCAATAACTAAATTATTTTAATAACTTATTATATGAGAAAAATACCAAAAATGGAAATTTAGTGTATCTTAGCTACTGTTAGGCCACCATAGACTCAAACTTATCGTTTCACTCAAATTGTGTGAAACTATTGAAAGCAAAACAAATAATCTTTGAATAATTCATTGGATATTATCGTATAATGAATACCGAAACCATTTAAATGAATAACTAATTAAACAAAACTCGATATTGAGTTGATTTTCTCGATACTAATTGAGAGGTCGAACAACTTTTAGGTCAAACATATCTTTAGCTGATATTCCGATTGGTTTTTAAGTTTTTATACTAATTATCAGAAGACATGCTTCAGAAGAAGGTTCGAACTCTCGACTATTCTTATGCTTTTGTTCACAAGAATTGTCGATCAAATTGCTTACAATTATTTGAATGCTTTCGTGACTCTAATAGACAACAAGGATGCGCACAAACCAAACATATAAAACCAATACCAGGTATCAAAATCTCATTCAAAGTTGATTGTGAAGTGTCTCTGTCTGCTCCTCCCTCACGGTTTCATGTCTTAAGAGACTTCCCATTCTGTGCCGTCTCTCAAGAATTCCTTTCGAGTGATTGAAAGATGAAAAAAAATTTTAGACAAAAGGAAAATAAAAATTATCAGACATTTAATAATAGAAACTGTTTTTCCATTTATTTATATAATAATCTATTTCTCAAAATCAAGAGATAATCACAAAAAAAGATTTTCTTTTGTAAACACTTTTTAAAACTCTTTTTGATATCAATTGTATTAAAATTTATTTTATCGAAAATGCCTTCAAATCGTATTTTACGGTATTTATCGATTGATTCGTGTTTTTCAAAGTTTTTTCGATAAATCGATATTTCGGTTAATTGAGAGAAAAAGAAAAAAAATAATTTCAACTAATTTTCACTCAAAAGAAAAAAATAAGAGAAATAATGAATCGATGAAATGGTTTTCACAAAATAATCATTAAATCATTAAACGAATGAATATTACAAATGATATTAAAAATTAACAAATGATATAATTAGGGGTAAAATAGGGACAGAAAAGACAGAAAAACGATTTATGAAAACAAAATATTTGAATATTAATAATAATGCCATTAATAATGTCATTCAATTAATAATTAATAAAATTTAAAATTTTTCCGAATCTACTGAGAGGTGAGCGGAGCTGTCTGTGCAACAGAAGCGGGGAATCTCTGGTGATAGCGCTCCGGCTTCAGAAACTTAACGGAAACCAATTTCTTTTGACACCACCAGCCATGCAGACCATTAAACGCATCGGTCGCTGAAGGTATTGAATCGCACTTCAGGTAAACGAGTCCTTCGGGTGAGTCTTCGACTTCCAAGTGGACCACTCCATGAGAGCCATTCTTCGAGGCAATTGTGATCTTCTCGATGATTGCACTCCGAATCTTATTTCTCCATTCTTTAGGGTTCGAGAGTTTGGTCTCTTCGTCGAACATATTCCGTATCTTCAAGAAGACTGTCGGCGCTTGAAATATGGGTTTAGGAGCCGTTCCTCCATTGTTGGCATTTGGTATCGATTGTGACACATTGTGATCATTGTTGAAGGCCTGTCCCTGCCATTCAATGCTACCCGTTCTGATGGTTGTCGTTCCCGCCATAGTTTGTTCATCACTATTGTTAGAAGTGAAGGCAACCCATTTCCATGTCTTGAAGTCATCCCCTTCGATGTTCTCGATGTCGACCTTAACCCTGGACTCAGTCGACTCAATATGTTTGACCACTTTATTCCATATCTTCTTATACTTTGAAGTCTTTCGCTCTGAAGGCGAGAGAAGAGTATCGCGAATATGAAGGACAGGCATAGACTGGGGATTGTCTGGCGATTGAAGTAATTCCAAACTCTTTTCGACTAAATCGTAGACTAAGTCCTGTTCTTCTGTCGCCCTTTTCTTCGACCACTTATACCACAAAACGCATCCAAATGTCGCCACAATTACTCCAATTGTGGCCAAAATTTTATAGGAATTAATTCGAAGAGTTATTAATGTCTGGCAACTGAACGGTAAGTTTAGGGGATAGACATCACTTATGGCAATCTCTTTGACATCTCCTGAAAAGTCTTCATCGGCTCTCAACAGCCAACTCGGGTTCAATTGGATGAGAAGGAGAGCGTTCGCGAAATCTCTTTTGAAGATCAAATCATTGGATTCTTTTTCGAGGCCCTCCCGTCCCTCCCTCACAATTATAGCATTTTTCTCCAAATCTTTTCTGACATCAATAGTATCAATAGATTTAAAGTCAGAAAACGAAGAGATCTGTTGATTGGATCCGCAGTAGTGCTTAAGAATTGATTTATCGATTAATTTCTTGATTTCGTTGGCAATGTTGAGGGCAGGCATTATATCGGACTTATGTTTAAGGCATTTATTACTAGTGAAAGGATCGGAGTCTGTCTGACAGACGGGTGCCACCAGTTCTTCGCTGTTAATAAAATCAAAATTTGTTAAATCGATGGCAGCTTTCGGTGAAGAACTGATTCGAGTGTAGAAATAAAAGGAGAAAATGAAGACAAAGAAGAGAACAACGATTACTAGTATTGCAAACGATATAAAATTAGAGGTCGAAGAGTAGTTCGTGTCCTCATAACCCGTTCCGTTAGTATTGGGAACGGCTTTTGTCAGAATCGAACCAATTCTTAGACCCGGTCTGTGACGGAGGAGACGATCGCGAATGTAATCATTGCTCTGTTCCTGTTCTGTGTCATCGCTGTCACTATAATTGGCCAGTTTTGCCGACGGCTGTCCCGAAATGAGAGGCGAACGAAGAGGGAGTCGCGTAAGTGATGAGATGGTCGAAGGTCTCGGTGAAGAAGTCGTTGGTTTAAATGATGGCGGATATGGTCGCGCAAAAGGCACTCGTTGTGAGGCCGACATCTGCTCCTGGAGTGGTCGCGGCGTCGGTGGCAGCGATGGCTTCTTTCGCGGGGATTTCCTAATCTTCGATAAGAAGGACTGGTCTTCGCTTTTCTCTTCGTTTTCAGAACTTTCTGACGAATAGTTGTTTAGAGACGAAGAATCACTTTTAGAATGCGATCCAATCACTGGCTCTACCGGTGCCGCCGCTAATGCTTCGGTAGGTATAGCGCCCATAGTTTTCCTCGACTTTGAACTCGCAGTCCCTTTCTTGGCTGAAACCGCTGACGACTGTCTCCTATTCTTTGGCGTCGATGTCTTAGCGGCAATCGATGGCAAATCGTTATCGACTGCTACTCTTCGCGGAGAACTCCTATGTGACTGACGTCTGGCCGTTCCTCTCCCAATGGCAATGACTTCTGGCTCTTCTTCGGGTATATTATCGTTAGCGCTTCCGTTGTTGTGATGTCGCTCTTCATTAAAAATGTTTTGTTGTTTCTCTTCAATCAATTTAATAAATTTCTTAAGATATACGCCACGAGTGGTTCCAGTGATTGGTCCGCAATCGTAGTTAAACTCATTCTCCAAACGATATTTCAAATCATCGTTTGATATATTCATCAACTGATTCATTGGTTGAAAGCTTTGGTCGATATTATCATTCATTTCTCTCTTCAGAGTGTTTACAGTTTGCAGTCATTTATGACAAACAAAACAATCGTTTTCTGTATTTATTTTTATTTAAAATATATTTTGATTTAAATATTATTTAATATATAAATGAAAAACTTGTGAAACAATTCAATCAATTGAACTAAAAATCAATAAAAACTTAAAACAAAATTAAAATACAAATAGTTTTTTGTCAACGAAATGATGAGTCGAAAGCGACGACCATTTGTGTGATGAGAGGCGTATCCAAAGCACCGGCACTTCTAACCAAATACTCGACTCTTATTGGATGATAACGTGTCGCACATCTCTACTCATCTCATATTTTAAATGTGAGAAACGATGAGAATGTGTTGAATCCGGTGTTCACTCAAAAGCAGTCATTGTTTTACTGAACGGACTGTAAATCCCTTTGAATACTGATCTCTGAAAACATGCTTTTGTTGAGAAGTTTCAATCTTTCAAACCATAAACTCATTGCATAAACTCATTTGAGAAACAAAATTATGATTTATTGCTAATTCCCTTATCGTTTGCATTACTTATAAATATATAAATTAATTTAAAGTTCATTCAATGGTTTCTGTTTTTCAAATCATGGTTTAAATCAATAGTTTTTTTTGTCTCTATTTTCGTTAAAATTCCTAAAAATTGCAAAAAAATATTTGGGGTCAGACTCTGAAGGGTTAGAATGGGATGAGAAATGGGTCTCCAATACAAACATTTATGTTTAGGGACTGACATCAGGTGAGAGAGGAATCGAAATTTTAAAGAATCAAAATTAGGTTCAACTGATCCGTTGCTCTTCACATGTCGTCGAGTCTCAAGTTTTTGCGTTTAATAACCGCTTTTGAACGGGAATTGTGCCAATTGTCGTAATTGTCGTATAAATGATTGGAAGAGTAGATAAGAAAATAGTCTCAAAACTTATTTACAGAATTACTGCCAATAGTTTATAAACAGACTATTTTTGACAACAAACTAAACCCAATAATATTCTTCTAAACACTTAATTGATGTAATCGTTTGTTGTTTTGTTTTGATTTTATTTTTCAATCAAAAAAAAGTTTGAAAACCATTTCAAATGACTGATCCGTTTGTTTATCACCGATTCTGTTGTGGGTTGAGCTTAGGTTAGGAATAGGACTGACATATAAGTCAATAATAATATTGTTTGAATCATATATAGTAGTCATCGAACTGTCGCTACCGTTCGTCATCTGACAGACAAAACACATCCCTTTCCCCCAATAATACTGAGAATAAGGTAAACATTTTGCAAATTAATAGTTTTGATTAAATTGAGAGATATTTGCAAATAATTCCAAATAAGGAGCGTTAATGAGAATGAGAATGTGATAGGTGTTTGAATAGGTCATTGTTTGTTACAGTTATCAATGGAAATGCATTTATCGAGTGTAGTGTCAGAGCGACAGACAATGCATTGAATGAATCAATTATCGGGATATGAGTCATGACTTGAGTGTTGGCATCACTTATTATGTTTGAGCCCTTCTTCGCAAATAAAACCCATATTTCCAACAGTTTTGTGACTCTAGAAAAGTGTCAGTTCTTTAGTCTCTTGTGTTTGTCTCGACTTTACTCCAAGTCTTGACAAGAGTTGACTCAAAAACGATATAAAAACCTAAAGTTTAGTGAAGTTTAGTTCATAATTAGTTTTTATGCTTATATAAGGTATAAATGGTTTAATTGAAGAGGAATTCACTCATTTCCAGCAATTGATTGGCTGCCAGTCCTTACGTAAGGGGAAGGGGAGTCGGTATAGACTGTGGACACGTGCAGTGCGCCGGTGCTGAGTGTCGGTGTGTGTGCTGTTGAGCCTTAAATCGAGTGCATATGTGCCGCCATTTCTGCCACTTCTGTCTAAACAGAGTCTGAAAGCAATAGTCAGTCAACGCATAGCTCTTTGCATATCGTTTTTGACTCATTATTACTGAAATTAACGCTTAATCTTCTGCTCTAAACACAACTCTTATTCAAGTGATAACTTCTCTTCAGTTTGGATCAGCTCTTATTTATCTAACTCTCACACAAAATGGTAAGAATCGTCGGAATATATCAATTAATTGATTCCGGCTTTTATTTCAATGTATTGTTTGATATCTTTTGAAAGTTTTGTCGTTAAAGTTAACGCCCTTTTCGTCCTATCATTACTCAAATCCAATGTTATTATTATTTACTCAAATTTCTTCTCATTTATATCACTATTAATTAAATGCAGTCTTTGTGTCAAATGTTACTCAATTGAGTGCATGTCTTGAGCTCTAGTGAGATGTCAAGTGTTATGTTTGGGGTATTTGGTGAGAGTGTCGGCACTGTCTGACGCCTGACAACACTTGACTCGTATGTTGTGCTGAAGTTGTGCTCAGTTTTTGCACTCGTTTTATGCAAAACGAAACGAAACATAAGAATCGTTGATAACCTTTAAAAGACATAGACTTTAAAACTGAAGATCTATTTATGGATCAAATGCTCTGCTTTTAAGTATGTGTTTAGCGCTCAGAATATTAACTAATTTTTAACCCAAAAGACAATTATGTCTTAATTAGATTCACTCTTAATGTCTTAATTTGGGTCCAAATGATTGACAATGTCTTTGATTATAGTCTTCAGGAGTGACCGTTTCGTCTGAAGCTAAGACTGTTTACGAAGAGGTGAAAAAAGACAAAAAACATCGATATATCATATATCACATCAAAGACGAGAGGGTATGTCTACTGTCCTAATACTGACCATTGGTTAGTCTTAATTGATATCGATTTTATAGGTGATTGATGTGGAGTCGACGGGACCCCGAGAGGCCACTTATAGCGAATTCTTAGAGAAACTCCAGAACTTTAAGAATGAGTGCCGTTACTGTGTCTTTGATTTCCCGGCAAACATTCCCGTCGAAGGCGGACAAGAAAAGTCATCGATGAGTGTCGACCGACTGGTCCTCATGACTTGGTTTGTACTTAACCACACTTTTGCCAAACAAATGACTCCATTAATAGATTTGATTTAAAATCATTTGAATATTGGTTTGATTTGTTGGCAAAAAATGAATTGAATTGAACCCAAAATGTTGACTAATTTTTGTATGTATTGTACGGATAGGTGTCCGGAGTCATCGAAAATAAAGCAAAAGATGTTATACTCGTCGTCATACGACGCCCTCAAGAAGGCATTAGTGGGGGTATATAAGTACGTTCAGGCCTGCGATTTCGAGGAGGCGTCTCAGGAGGCCATAGAAGACGCGTTCCGAAAGGGAGGCAAATAAAACACATTATTTAAATCTCATTTACTATGAGTTAAATCTAAATTTATAATTATTAATGTATTTGAAAGTAATAAGTGATCAATACTTTTAACCGAATAAAACTTCTCTAAAAAACAAATCCAAAACAACTTCTGTTTGAAAACAGTCCTAAAAAACAAAAATTAACTTTTGATTCAATGATTACTTTCGGTAAAAAAAACTCTGTTTTTTGGAAATGATTTCTAATGATTGTATTCTTTTGTGTCATTGTCTCCAATGATGCGAACAAAATGTTTAATTCAATTAATGAATGAAATAGTTTTGAGAAATTTTTGGTCAATTTTATAACGATTTGAATCAAATGAAATACAAATGAAATGAATTTTTCTCTTTGTTTTCCGAAGTTTACACTTTTTTCTCATAAAATACATTAATTCGATGTCTTCTTAAAAATATAAACACTTCTCAAACGAAATGTCGACAAAAATATTTATCTTTTGAATGATATAACTCTTGATATGTATGTGAGAAAAGCTTTTCCTCCGATTTTTAGCTTAATTTTTGTTTTTTGTAATTTAATTGAAATGAATTTTTTGAAATAAAATCACTTTTAAATTAAGGCTTAATTAATGATTTGAAAGCACAGGTTTTGGACCCAAAGTTACAAATGGATTGGAAATACAAAAGGAATTTGTTTTACAATTAATGGTATTTTAATTTCGTTATCATATCTGAAAACATTGAAATATCGACAATAAAAAAGACAATGAATGCGAACAATGAGTTATCTCCCAATCAATTCAATTGTTTTTATTGAGACATTTCTATAGAACTCTTGTCCGACGCCTCCAGTGTTTTGACAGCCATTTGTAAGACTCCTTCTCTGCTGTCATTACCACCGATGAAACCACTGGAGTGAACGAAAATAGATCCCTCTATTTGGGAACATTTGCTGAGCTCTTCGTCTCTGAGTCCTCTCCATTCCTCTAGCAATGGGACCCTTGACTCGAATGAGTGTGAAGTGATGGGAACGGCCTGTACTCTCCACTTGCCTTTTGTGTCTTTAAATATCACGAAATTGATCTCTGGTTTAATGGAATCGCTTTTCTCGAGAAGGAAGAGGTGTTCCTTCCAGGGAAACACTTCTTGCAGTTCAATAATTCGGCCGCTTTTGTGAACATCGAATCTGGAATCGATAGCTTTCTGTAGTAGTTCTCTTGCCGGCCACCAGACACGACCGTAATAATTGACCCGATCTTTGAACTCACTTCCGACTAATTCAATGCCTTTTTTGAATCTCTCGTAAAGGATGTCATCCGAAGAGATTTCATTCCAATGGGGGACCAAATGGGAGACTCTTGAGCTCAGGTTTGTTGAAATCCTGTAGTTGGGCTCTCCCTCACAGATACTGACTCCTGGAATCAAATCAAATGAATATTAAGATATTAAATGAAGAGGAATTGTCGACAAACCGTTGTCTATGGCATCGATTTCTTGTACGAAGTTTTCATAGACTTTATCGAAAATAAGTTCAGTTTTGGGATCAGTTTTATCCCAATTGAGGAGATCAGCGATTATTTGGTGCCCGAAATGAGTGAATACCAGTCCCGCAGAACTTAGTTTAATGTTAAACTGTTTGTGAGGAAGGAGTGAAGTGAGAGTGTGGTTGAAGTCTCTCTGGTGGTGATCATAGCGATGACGTGACGGGTCGTAAACGCCTCCGACGTCAACAACAACATCGCAGGCGTCGAGAAGCGCCGGATCTCTGGTTCTAATGATTTCTGCGTTTGAGTATTGAGACAACTGTTTGAGCAGAAAACAGGCCAGGATTTCGTCGCAGTGGAAGACCCCATCATGAGTGCCCACTCGCACCGACCCATTCCCGGTGTGATCAGAACAGAACCGCTTTGAGTTTGTGCTCAAATCCATTGAAAACGTCAATAATTTCGATAAATTTAACGAATTTGCAATCGATTTGATGTTTTTGTAAATAAATTTTCTTCGAATTAGTCTTAAGTTGTTTTGCATTCAATTCATTAAATCTGAAAAATGTTAAGAAAAAAGTTTTACAGACATTTGGTTTTAAAAAAGTGTTTTGTTTTTTTGATTAAATGATTAATTAAATTAATTTCATTATAAAAATCGTATTTGAATTTAAGCCAAAAAACACTTTTTTCTAATTTTAAATTCAAGTCTTAAATATTTTGAACGAAAAACAATTTCATTTATTTTTTAGATGAGCTCTAGTTTTGAGTCAATTTTTAACAAATCCTTTGAATCCTATAATTGAGATCTAATTTGTTTCAAGTTTACAAAAAAAAGTTATAAATAAATAAATTATTTCTGTCAGAAGTCAAGTATTTCTGTTAAACAAATATTTTAATTACAGAATATTTTTCCAAACAAAAAGTTTTGTGAATCCAAATAAAAGCTCAGATTTCAAATACATTGTAATTGTTTTTCAGACTTTCTTTTGTCTAAAATAATGTGAAAATTGAATCTTATCTCAAATAACAATAGATTTCATAATAAAATTGTCATTTAATCCCAAAAATTATTATAATTTTTTCAATGAATTCAATTAATTTGGAGCAAAAAACTACTGAAAACATAAAGGATTTCATTATTTTATTTTTTGTCTAAACGAGAGATTAAATTATATTTAACCGCAAAACAAATGTTTAGATTAAAGCAATTTAAGTCTTAAGTAAAATAATTGTTTTAAAGACATTCAAAGCAATAATAACTTGAAATTACTTCAAAATTGTGTGAATTTTATTTAATTTTCATTTGAAATGAATTAAAATGTTTACAAAAATATTTGATTAATTGATTTGAATTACCGGTAATTTAATGATGAGATTAAAATATGTGATGACTTTCGGCAAAAAATTACTCCAAAATTGTTTTATTTAGTGTCAGATCAAAAGCGATCAAAATATTATGATTTAAGTTTAGTTTAAATTTTGTTAATTAAGTAAACAATTTAAATGAAATTTCAAATCAATTTATATTTAATTTTCAAATTCAGTGTATTTTCCTTAAAAAATGAAGAAATGGTTCAATGAATGGACTTTTAGTCTTAAATAACGTAAAGGTTTTTGTATTGAAATATCATTTAATTAATGGAAATATTTTGAAAAATGATACAAATTTTTAGTGTAATTAAAGTTTGTTTTATGAGAAAAAATATTTGATAAATAGGTTTCGTATTTAAATGAAGTTTTTAGTTGTTTGAAATCAATTTAAAATAATGACCATGCTACATTCATTGTACATTCATTTATTGAAGTGAAGTATTGATGAATGACTCGTTTGATCACCGGTTGTGAAGTCCCCGAGTCTGCCGATGGGTGTCTCAGTTCAACAATATTTAAAATCAATTGAAAAAGACGTTACGATTTTAAGTGAGCGAAGAAGCTCTCATCAAAACAAATACTATGAAATGGGGACCAAAACAATATGATTGACGATACGTTGTGTTTGTATTTTTAGGTTCTAGTGTTGCTCTAGTGTTGTGACAAAACCAAAATGTCTGTCATTTAGTATTGAGTTTGTGTTTTGCAAAAAAATATTTATTCAATAGAAATATACATTGATTTTGATGGTTAAAAGTGGACTCACTCTCAATCTTAACCTGCAATACCAAACACCAATAGAACTGAAAAATAGACTAAAAAATAATTAATATTTGAAACTCTTTTGATTTGTTCACTATTTTTGTGTTTATTGTGTGAATTGTTTGACGCGAACACCGATTGTCTCTATATTTGTGTATTGACTTAACTCTGATGTCAATTGCAATCAAAAAGCATTTGATTTTTGTATTGAATTCAATACAAATTTAGTCACAAATAATAGCATCGATTCATCACTTTATCGGTAATCAAAAAAATGACTGATTTCTACCAAAAAACTCTTTTAATGTCAATTTATTTACTCTTTAATTGAGACAAAATCTAATGATTAAACTCATATTATTGGCTATAATTGTATAACGTTTGGCCAAAATTGATTCAATTGATTGTTATTTAGGCGATAAATGAGCAGATGTTTTGGCATTTCTCACGAATTTCTTTATTTTTAATCTATTTAAGTCGTGATTTCAAATTGATTTTAGTCTTGGCTCTCATTTAACGCTATTTTTATTCATATTTTTCATCCGATTTGTTGAGTTTCTATGCCTTTTGATTGACTTTAATATCAAATTTATAACAAAAATATAGTTTTCATTCAATAATTTTCTGCACATTATTAATATGGGACTCATTTTTATCGGATATTTTTTTATTCACAACTCTATTGATAACCAAAAACATCTATAATTTAATTGATGACTAAATTATGTCTAATTTTCTCTAAAATCAATTAATTGAAAATTTTTTGTTTATTTTTCGTCTATAGATATAATGTAAACAAATATTAAGTCTATTATTCGCCAAAATGAATGCAAACATTTTTTACGACAATTTATTTTCACTAAATTTTGTGTATATTTTATCTAAAGATTTATATGGCTTTGATTTTTATCAATATTTGAGACAATTTTTCAAATCTTACTTCAAATTGCATTTATTTGTCTCAACTTATTATCAATATTATTGACATTTGATATAAAATTAATTGATTTTCTCTTTTGTTTTATAGATATTTTGCGTCCAAACCAATGATTTGAGTGAAAACTATCGGCGATTCAATTGAAATGATTTGAATTGTGTTTTGTTTTGATTGCAATCATTACTCAAAAATCGATAATAGTTTTGATGAAAGACTGTTTGAACATCACTTGTGGTCTCAAATCGTTTGTTCAATAATTTATTTCTTCAGTGTTTTAGTGTTTTTCACAATATTTCCCAAAAAACGCCAAAAAAATGACAAACAGTTTATTGAAATATTTGTTTTGAAACCGATATGTGTTTTGATTTGTGATGAGCTCAAGACATTTGATCCGATTTTAAATTTTTGAAATTAATTTTTGAAAAAATATTAATATAATTATTATTTGATTTTTTAGTCTTTTTTGTTTGTTTTAGTCTTTAAATCAATAGAAAGTCTGTAAAAGTTTTTAAATTTTTTTTTGTAAATAATCACAAAATATATACACAAAAACTCTTTGGATATGACTTCACATTCACTTCAGGCGCCGACAGCTTTTGTCGACAAAATAGATCCGTTCAAAAAGGGTTCACTGAAGAGAAAGCAGAAGAAATCTCAGGGATCGTCCAGATATAGACTGACCTCTGAGGTCGATCTGCAGCCCTTACCACTCCTCAAAGGTATGGCAAAATGTTTGCAAATGAATTGAATATCATATTTAATATATTGTTTGATGTCTGTGCAGAGGTGTCGAGTGCCGAACAGGAGGCGCTTTTTATCCGCAAATTAAGACAGTGTTGTATTGCATTCGATTTCATGGATCCCGTCTCTGATCTGAAGGGAAAAGAGATCAAAAGAGCGACACTCAATGAATTAGTCGATTATATCAGTGCCGGACGAGGAGTACTCACAGAACCCACTTATCCAGAAATTATTAGAATGGTATGACATTCCTCTCATCCTTTCATTACATTAATTAATTATATTTAATATTTAATCGTTTTTATTAATTATTGAAATATTCGGTATTTCTTATGTTTTTCTCTTCCCTTCAATTGAGTGACTCTTTCAGAGTAATGAACATTAAGTTCATTCAGTTTCTGCCCTTTTATTGATTCTTATGACAAATATTTTGTTTGAAATGTCTTTCAAATGAGTTATTGTTTTTGTGTTACTTTTGTTTTGAAATATATTTAATTTATTTGATTATTCAAAACAAATATTCAGAGAAAACCATTTGAACGATAAGTTAATGCAAAAGTCAGCACTTTTTACGTGTGATTTGTTGAAAAGTTTGCTTTAACTTTGATTTGACTTAATTTGATATTTTGTTGTTTTCAAAGTATATAATTTCAAATATTATTCTGTGTTGTCATCAGATTTCCTGCAATTTGTTTCGAACATTACCTCCGAGTGAAAACCCAGACTTTGATCCCGAAGAAGACGACCCGACTCTTGAGGCCTCGTGGCCTCACTTGCAATTAGTTTACGAGTTTGTGCTCCGTTTCCTCGAATCACCTGATTTTCAGCCGACAATCGGCAAGAAAGTGATCGATCAGAAGTTCGTTCTTCAGGTATGACACCCGTCCTCTCATCTGTTGATCATTTAATTTGTATTTTTTTTTATTCTGTGCCAAAGCTTTTGGAGTTATTCGATTCGGAAGACCCGCGAGAAAGAGATTTCTTGAAAACAGTTTTGCACAGAATATACGGCAAATTTTTAGGGCTCCGGGCGTTCATTAGGAAACAAATCAATAATATATTCTTGAGGTTTATCTACGAAACTGAACACTTTAATGGTGTCGGAGAACTGCTCGAAATATTAGGGAGGTTTGTGTCGTTTCCTCTCATTTATCTTTTTTTCATTACTTACTATTGTTTTGAATAATTAATTGAATTATGGATTTATATCTCATTTTATAGTATAATAAATGGTTTCGCATTGCCTTTAAAGGCGGAACACAAACAGTTTTTGGTCAAAGTCCTCATTCCTTTACATAAACCTAAATGTTTAGGTCTATATCACGCTCAAGTATGGCATCCAATACCTGTTCCCTCTCCTCTTTTAATCTAATTATTTGTCTCATCTATTGAACAGTTGGCGTATTGTGTCGTCCAGTTTCTTGAAAAGGACGCCACTCTAACAGAACACGTAATCAATGGGTTATTGAAGTTTTGGCCGAAGACTTGCAGTCAGAAGGAAGTGATGTTTTTAGGAGAGATCGAAGAGATATTAGATGTGATCGAACCCTCGCAGTTCGTTAAAGTCCAGGACTCACTCTTCAGACAGATATCCCGATGCGTTTCGAGTCCGCACTTTCAGGTCACACATCTTTACACCCGTTTTATGACAACTGTTTTCAACTATTTTTTTCTCAAATGAATGGACAGGTGGCCGAACGGGCGCTCTATTTCTGGAATAACGAATACATATTAAGTTTGATAGAAGAGAACAGTGCAGTAATTATGCCGATTATGTTTCCCGCTTTGTATCGCATTTCTAAAGAACATTGGAATCAGACTATCATTGCATTAGTTTATAATGTGTTGAAAACCTTTATGGAAGTCAACTCTAAACTGTTCGACGAATTGACCGCTTCTTATAAAGCGGAGCGACAAAAGTATGACACCTTTCCTTCATTTTAATCATTTTATAGTTGTTTTTATTTTCGACGAGTTTTTCAGTTTTCTATTATCTTTGAAATTTTTTTTTCATAAAATCAGATAAATTAAAGTCAAAAAACTTATATTTGTTGCCAAAGTCTTCCTAAAGTCTTATCTCAAAGCAAGTGTCAGAACAGTTGCTGTCTTTCATATGTTTTTGAAATGAATAACAAAATCTAAACATTCGTTTTTTTTCGATAATAAGTTTCAAAAGATATTCATTTTTTATGACACCTTTTATCCAAAACTAATGTATTATTTCCGAAATATTGTGCGGTTTTTAGAAAAAGCTTTTAAATAAGTCTTATGTCGATAACTATTGATCGATAATAGACTTATGAAGTGTTAGTCTTAATTATTAGTCAACTCCTATACAAACAAGACTTAATAGCTTTTGAAAAAATGTATGTTTTTTGTTAATGAACTCTAACTTAGAGTAGAGGCTCATAATTGAGAAAAACCATTGAACTTTTCGAGAGCCAGACATTTGGTCTGCACTTTAAGACATCACTTGTTTCGAATGGTATCTAAACCATTGTTTAGATGAATATCTCATTATTTATATAAACTTTTGTTTATTTCAATGTAATGTTTATTATACTTAAAACAATTTTGTTTTTATCGTTTGATTATTTAAAACCAGTTTTGATCGCAAATTGAGATTTGCCTCAAAATAAACGGAATAATCGGAATATGTTTTGATTTTTAATTGAATTGTTTTTCCTTTAAATAGAGAGAAACGAAAAGAGAAGGAAAGGGATGAACTCTGGAAGCGATTGTCACAATTAGAACTGAACCATAAAGCAAAGGTCGGTTCAAACCTATCGCCAACTCCAATGTCTACTTCATCGTCATTCAGTCCAATGGGATCACAATTGAGTGCCACCGGAGGCGGAGGTTTTTCGTCGGGAGTGGCACCTCTTGTGATGTCCAGAGATATACACAATAATTGGAACTCAATATATACCGCTTGATATTAAAGAGTACAGTATTATTGATCTTCCGATAGTTTAGTCGAAAAAACAGATTAATTACGAAATAAATAAAAAACTGTAGGAAATACTGATATGAGTACTGACTGTTCGCTCATTGGATTCAAACCTTTCATAAATGAAATTAGAGATGACTTACGACTTATGCATACATTTGTTTTCCCATTAATTAAGTCTATTAGAGATTTCCGACACAAACCGAACCGATTGAGAGAAGACAACAATTTCTATTATTATCCAAAATTTCTATCAAAATATTTGTTTAATTATTTTGATTTCAATTATTTAATTAAATTTATTTTTGAGCTTAAAAAACAAAAACTAAAAACAGAATTCAATCAAATTTTTAGTACTGTTTGAGTACTCTTTGCTTCGATGGTGTCTATTGATTGTCATTATATTATAAGATTGTAATTAAATTTAGTGAAAAAAATTACCGAAAAATCACAAACAATTTCACACCATTTATGAGAAACATTTGTCTAATTATTAGAAATCTTCTGACTATTGATTTGATGCCAATCTATGATATCAGACAACTATTACTACTAATGATAACAAAAAAAACATAAATCAACTGATCGTTCGTCAAAAACAAAACAAAAAAGTAATTCAAGAAATGGTGAACTCTTTTCACTTCATTCCCATTCTTTTGGATACCTTTCGATATATGAAATGACGAATAACTGGTTTTCGTTATTCGACTCATTGTTTTAGTAATTTTATGTTTAATTTGAAAACTATTAATCAATTTCTTGAAAAAAATTTTAAATTAAATTAATTTAATGTTTCATTTTTGGAGACCATCGCTAAAACGATTGATAACATATTTTAATGAAATTATTGTTTAAATTTTAATTTTATTTGCGATGAAAAATAAATTTCATTACAATTGACACTAAAATTGGAATAATTTTGTAAAATGACTGAAAAAAAACATATATTTGAGGGAAAACTCAAATAATTTGATGAATCCATTGATTTTCAATTGCTTTTGAAAAATAATTATTTGACCGAAACTGATGTGCACTCAATTAATTAAAGTATATATTAATTTAAATATGATTTGAATTGAAATCTTAGACCGAAAGCACATAAAATGTTTGAAATATTCGGTGAAATTGTCTGAAGAAAAAAAAACTAATAAAAAATTGAATGTTTTGTTAACAATAATTGTATTGAAAACAAATTAATGCTGAAAATAAGATAAAACTTAATGAAAAAAGTTTTTATTAACGCTTTGAAAAAAATTTATGTAAATCTGTGAGCGTTTGAAACAAAACACTTTTCGACTACAATCTGAGCCCCGAATCCCAGAATCTGTTTTACAATTGTTTTACTCATTTATTAATTACATTAATTGACTCAAAATAATGTAGATATTAATGAAATTTATTGATTAGAGTTATTAACAGAATTTTCTTAATGTAATTCAAGACATCAGAATTGAATTCTCATAAAAACTAAAGAAAATACTTATTTTTTAAGTAATTCTTTTAATATTCTGTTTCACAAATTTTCACATTAAATGGAAATTCTGTTCAATTTTTTCTCTCTTTTTCTACCGAATCCTTCCAAACAAAAGTGAAAGTGTTTTTCAAAACAAGTATTTTTACGACTGAATGAAAATCCGATACTTGAAAATGGAATGTATTGCGAAAAGATTGGACTCTTATTTTAAGAGCTGATCAATAATTGATGTCTTGATTGACAAAACTTTGCAAAACTTGATTTGAGATATTTATTACTCGAAAATTAAGATTTAGATATAAATTGAAAGTAAATTATTTGTTGATATAATTCGTGAGATTAATCACGTTTTTGATTGTATATCGAAATTTGATTTATTAATAAAACGAAAAATAGTGTCCCAAACGTCATCTCATCTCTGATTTGATTCGCAATAATTTGCAATTAATATAGCGATCGGTGGAACTCATTCTTAAAGACTTGAGTCAAATGCTATTTAACGCTATTTATCATAACTTATTGTTTTCTTTGGTTTCGACATTGAAGGCAAACGATGATAGTTATGAACAGAATCTCTTTTATTTGATGGCATTCTTCTGTATATTTGTGTCCATCTGTTTGATTGCAGTTCTTTTAACAATAATTCTGACATTCATGAGTCGTCCCAAGACTCCCAACTCTCAAGACTTTATGAAAACGCTTATAATTGAGAGATCAGTTCAGATCCGAATGAAGAGATACCGAAAGCCTTATTCAATTTGCAATCGATTCATATCACTATTCAGTCCGATAATTATAAGTAGAGACAAATTGCTTGAAATATTTCAATAAAAGATTATTATTTTTTTCAGAAAGTTTTTATTGAATTCATTGAAAAGTTTTTAAAAAAGTTATTTAATTAGAAAATGAAATAAATTCTTCGGTTTATAAATAAAGTCTTTAATTACTGTTTTGTGGATCCAGTAGTGATTATCTGATCTTCGGATTCCTCGGACTTTTCCTTTTTATCCTCTCTGTAGGCTCCTCCCAGATCCTTATTGTGTCTTTTCTCTATTGCAAACGGAGAATATGGAAATCTTTTGGTACTCTTTGAAACACTCTTGTCTTTGGTATCGCCTGAAAGTGAATCAAAAATGAGTTAAATTCAAAGAAATGATCGAATATTAAATACTTATACTTTGATCTGTTTGGTTGTCCTGAGCTCTGATCAGTTGTTCCTCATTTACATATGAGATACGATTTGGTCGACCATAACAGCAAAACCATATAATTAGACCGATTATCATAAAAAGGACAAAAACTGTGGCAAATACTCCGATCAAAATCCATATCCAAAGGGGTAGCTGTTGGTCATTATCTCCCGGTTCGTCCACTAACAACCGAATCGGATGGTTCTTCATTACATATCCATTAATGGCGTTGACGAACAAAACCAAAAGTATTAAACAAATCTTAATTTTATGTGAAATCATATCTGAATTGATGACCAATTGACTAATAATTTAAAAGATATTTGAATCAAATTCAACGAAAATAACTTTTAATCCCAGCATTCGCTTCGATTATTGCTTTAATAACAAATTGCAATCAATTGAGAGATAAAACTAATTATAAATTTTTATTTCATTTCTCTGTTTATAAGAGCGCGCACTGAATATCCATTTCATTCAAACTTTAAGTGAAATTCTTGAAACCTTCTTAAGATTCAATTGATTATAGTTTTGGTTTGAATTAATCGATGAGATGTCTTCGACTCCTCCTATCAAAGACACAAAGTTTGATGAATTCAAATATCAATTATTAAATGAATCTAAAAGTAGTTCCGAAAACTGTTTGTGTGATCACACCTTTCATTACGGGATTACAGCCAACGAAACCATTGAACTAATGGTCAAAATTGGTTTTAATATCGCATTTGTATGCAGTTTCTTAGGTATTCATTAAACGTAGTTATTGTTAATTGTCTTAATCGAGACTTTCCTTGACTTAAGCTTTTCTATCGATACTGATCGGAGTCTTTTCATTATTTTACGGACACTTCTATCTCTCGATATTCTCTTTGATCTGTATTTTACAACTATTGATGGGTCCGTCCGCGTACTCAGCCTTTATCGGCGGCAAAAGAGTCTGGTTTTACGCATTGACCGGATTTAACCTCTTGTGGATCGGATTCGCGTTAATATATTTTACGACTTATTTGTTTCTGAGTAAGTCTTGAAGGAAAGCCTTTCATTGAATCTAATGATTCTTTTGACTTCAATTAAGATGAAAACGAGACCTTCAATACCGATGTTATTCATCACTTCCTTTTCGTTTTATATTTATTAATATCGATATCACTGGAAGTCATTTGTGTAATAATTGCCATAAAACTGATCATACATTTTGACCTCAAGATCGCAGAATTGGATCGATCCGTCTCTAATAAGTCAAATAAGATTTGAGTCCAAAAAATAATAATTCAATTCTTTATTTATCCGGAAATTTATTTCTTTGAAATCTATTCCAAAAATTTCTTTTAAAAACTCAATAAAAATATTTTATTTTTGAATATTTGTTGACTGAAAGGATATTCACTTTTTTACGGAATATTCTGAATATATTTCTTTTATTTGATTTGAAATAAAGTTTGAAAACTAATAAACGAATGGATTGTTTTGAAATGCATTACAGGATATCAAAAACCAATCGTTTTTATTATAATCACATAAAATGTTTTGAAGGAATCAAAAAATCGCATTAAACTGTGTTTTAGTTTACTTTCATTTCAAATAAAACATATCTTGAGTTCAAGTCATGCATCAAATCTTTAGTCAACGAAATTCACTGAAAATTTTTTCAAAATATTTTTTTACTTCTGATCTATTGATTACACGAATGTAACCCTTAATACAGATTTATTTCGATGGTATGCCTAATGGCGTAGAAATAGGATTGACTTCAAAAAAGGGAACTTCAAATAACCCAAATACTTTAAAAATCAGAAACAAAAAAGCATTACAACTACCAGCAAGGTATTATTGAATTATTCAGTCAACAGTTTGTCTAACTTTAAGACTAGAGTCAACTTGAAATTCAGAAAAACTTCAGTTTTCCTGAATATAATTCAATGATACAATGTATATTATGTACTTGCTCATTTCCCACTCAAATTCAATCATTGAACGAAACAAAAGCATTTGTTTTATATCTGATTTAGACTTCAATCCATGTTTTGAAGGATTCATTTGAAACACTTGTGAAATATATAATCAAAAATAATTTCATAATAAAAACATTCATTAAATTGATTAAAACATTAATTAATTGAAGGATTAATTAATTTTTAGGTCAAACGCTTACATAGAGTCAAATATTTGAGTTTATTATTAAATACAAACAATAGTTGTGCTGAAGAGTGAACTTATTTTGGCATAAATTGTGAGACAAAACTATTTATGTTGTGATACAAACTCAACATAAATGGAAAGAAAATCAAATTAAGAATCAGTGGAACCAAACATAGCATAACAGGCCTTTCCTAATGGGCTGTAATGTGGGGAACAGACTCTAATTGATTGCTCTTTTTTATTATCTTAAGGAACAAACAAATGATAAAACAAATGAACCGAATATTTCATTAAACATCTTATTTAAGACTGACTTAAGACTTGAGATACGAATCAAAATTTCCAATCGATTTCATTACTATTAATGACTTTAAATGTGATTTTTGGTTCATTTCAGAACTTTTTTTTGAGTTTATTTATTGGAAATCTATAACAAAACTCATCAAAAAGAAAACATTTGATCATATTTTTGAAATTGTCTTTTTAAAATTGTGCTGTTCTTTCATGTGAGAAATGATCAAGTTAACTTTGATAATAGCTGTCAGTTTCAGAAGGATACGGATGACTATTGACGAGAAAATGAATAGTTTTGAGGGTTTTGTGACTCGAAATATGATTCACTAGAAATCAAACGGCGATTAAGTAATGAGTTTTGACACATATTTTGCGTCTTTGGTGTCGACATAATCACTGAATTAGTCTTTCAGACAATCAGCGCCTTTCTGTGCATTCAATGGTTGGCAAAATAGCTGCTCTCCGGTAGTCCTCCACCCGTCCATTGTCTGTAATGTGCGCTCAGTCTCTCATCTCTCACTCAATTCAAAGGCACTCTCTATTGAGTTACGGACAGAACAGCACAGAATGTATTCTCTATTGATTTGCTTATAGTCTATGGACTAACGCTAAGTTCTATGGATTATAAGTGTAGCTCACAATTGCTCAGAATTGATGAATTTGCAAATTGTGTTTGTCATGTGCTCACAACACAATCTACTTATGGCATTAACTGTGGTTTTCCTCAAAAAACTACAATCAATTCAACACTTAGTCCAAGACTTTTCTCAATCTTATAATTATTTGGCCGCAAACCCATCGGTCACCGACTATACCCTTATTTAACTTATTTTCTGAAATAAAATAATTATTTTATTCGATAAGCAATTAATCATTTAATGGTTTATTAAATTAATGTCTAAACAAATATTGAGATCATATTTTGAAGAATAATATAATATCTTAAGAAATAAAAGTTAATTAAAATAAACGATTACTCGATTTGAGAGCAAAGAATACATTTGTTTGACATTCAAATCAATTTGCATTTAAAGGGAATTATAGGAAAAGCACTGTTTATGGAAATAAATGGTTATTGTGTTTGACTTAAACTCATCTTTTGATTGTTTGATGGTTTCAATGCATACATAAAACGCATAGATTTGTGTTGAATCCTACCATAAAGTGATGCAATCCTATAAATAATTCAATTAAGAGCTATTAGGGACGAGTGTGTGTCTCAGGCCATAACTAGCGCTTTATGTCAGTATAAGGACAGGACTGGTATCGGTCCTATCCATCATCGTTAAGACGGTTTGTTTCGCTTGATTCACATTATCGTTATTAGTATTAAAGCTCTGAAACAAAACTTTGTTTCGTTTCGTATATTTCTGTTACTTTAATCTGATTTGAAGCCCATTTGGATCTAATTTGTACGCAATGGGACACTCAATGGGACAGTTGGCTCTAATTCCGCTCTGTTTGGGAACAGTATAACTGATATTCATTTCATTAGATTCGAAGCAAACAATCAGATTAACAAATATGACAGACATTACCCCCACTTCTGTTCAATATTTCAAATTCAGTCCTAAAACTTGATGGCTAACAATCAAATGAATTAAACTTTATTTTTCTTGTTTAATAAGTTTTTCAAATAAGTAATTGTTTTACTATGACTTGGGCTCTGATTTTTAATTTGTCGATCATTTGGTTAATTGAGTTTTGAATTTAATTAATTCCTTAATAAGTAATCGAAATCCAAAAGAGAGCCGAGAGTTGAAAATTAGATCAATTGTGAGTCAAAGATATCGTCCGGTGTTTTGGTCATTGTTTTGATCTTTAGGTCAGTCGCTATTGTTTGGCAAATCGTATTATAAAAGTCGAAAAGAATTCCCAAACGAAAGCATCCATTAATAGAAATTACACCAAATTATAGCAAACAACTAATTCTGAGTTTCGTTCGCATTCACTGCACTTCTAATTCATTGTTTTCAACAAATGTTTTACTGAATGTAATGCACTGTTTGTGAGAGACTTGTGTTAAATGTTAAGCATATAATACATGTTATTCCCGACAAAATGCAATGCAATTTACTTTATTAACTTTCACGCGTTCTCTCTCTCTCTCTCTCTCTCTCTCTCTCTCTCTCTCTCTCTCTCTCCACTCCACTCCCATCCCTCTCTCAACTGTTAGCCTCTCATCTCTTGGATGATGACTCTGAGGCCAACTGAGAATTGCATTCAGAATGTGATGTATATTACACTCAAATATTAGAAACTTCTCTAACAGTAATGTTCACACAATTGAGTCTCTGTTCACCACTTTTCTCCTATTCATAACGTTTTCGGTTACAAATTCAGAACATTTCAAATATAAAAACATTTTTTGGTTTCAATTTATGTTATAATTCATCGAATTTCAAATCAATTGACAAAACATTTGAAAGACATTCAAAAGTATTTTTTTGAGAATTTTCTTCGATTTTTAACACAATTTCAAATATTTTTAGCCGAAACCGGAATACAAAGAACGGCGCGAATGTTTGTCTCATCTATTGAAGCGTTCGTCCCTTTTTAGCGTTCGTATGCCTTCCTCTGATGATAAAGCACTGGTAGTGCAGAACTGGTAGACTCACTGCTCATCTGCAGCTGCTTTGGCACCTCATAACGTAATGTGTTTGGGAACTGTTTGGGAATTGTTTGGAGAATTGACACTTCGGGGAAATTACTTCAACTGACAATTGTTGAGCTCTTCGCAGGTTTACGATATGACATATGGCCTCAACTCAACTTCACTTTGTTTTCAACTTTTGTTTTGCGGAATATTTACGGAAAATATATTTGAAATCCGAATCTATACAAATACCTTCTAATAAATCAATATATTACCTTGATCAAACATTTTTCTCTAAACAATATCAAATGTAGTTTCCATTAAATTAATTAATTTCTATAAAACATTTAAAGCGAAATTATTTTTAAATTATTACTAAAAGAGTGTATCACAGGTGAAATATTAAATGAGCTTGCTCAAAAAAGAGGATCTGCATCATAAGGAGAATCAAATCATTGCTGAAATTATTTCAAACAAATATTAGTTTTAATGTTTTTATGCGAATTAAGTTCAATGAGAGTAACAAAACATTTGAATATTTTTATAATTTTTGGCGAAAAATAGAATTCAATGTCAGAAATGGTTTACTTTCTATTATTTTTCCTGAAATTGAGTCAAAATTGATTTGAGAGGAACCTTATATTAAGGAGGGATTTGTCATAACTTAGATTTTGTTCATATATTTAGTAAATCTTTGAAAATAAGGAAAAAGTTTTGAGTTTTTAAAGAGAAGAATATTTTGTGAATATTTTTAAAGCCTTTTCTCAAGTTTTTGGGTTTAATTCAAATCAATTTAATTGCAATAACTTTAACATAACTTTTATGATAATTGAATGAAATTCTAATAATATGTAAAACATTGACATTATTTACATAAAATCAATTGAAATGTTATCCCATTTAATGAAAATCAAATCAAAATCTATTGAATATTAAAAACGTCTAAAATCTACTCAACTATTGAATCAATTAAATAAGTGATTGAAAAACGATTAAAACATAAATTATTGAAATTTCTTACAGTTTTGTGTCAAATGAAAAACAAATATCTGCTAAAAGATGTGATGTCTTGTGGGCGACGAGTGATTGAAATGAGTTGTCGGAGAATTGGACTCGTGATGAGAGACGGATCTATTTGTGGCAAATAAGCCGCTATTAGTGCTATCATTGGATTTGGTGGCGATTTGATTGACTTTAGCGCAATGTTCCAAAGCCTTTGCTCTCAGGGCTGCTATACTACTGGTCCTCAACTCTTCCTTAACGTTCGTCTTTTCGTTCGCATTGACCGATGAGTTATAGATTGAGTTCGAAGTCGTCTTTTGAGTCGATAATGGAGATAATGACACCATTTTGTCATTAGATCCGGTCTGCGATTCCATCCCTGAGCCATGTTTGGAGACGAGGGGAGGGCTGATAGCGCTTCGCTCACTCATGTCTCTGGACTCGCCATCCGAATCGCAGTCCTTCATCTTCTCCGCCGCTTCCAACGACTTTCTATGCATTCCTGTCAGCGAAGAGTTAAATGTCGGTAATCTTCGGCTGTCTATCGATTAGAAATAAGGTCTTTCCTAAGAGTTATTTGTTTGGATACATACCGAGAAGCCACGGCGCACACGACGCCGGCCCTTCACCTTCACGCGTCGATTTGAGGATACTCTCAGGAAGAGGCAGTGAATGCCTAACCATTGCACCGTAGAGCCCATACTCAGCCATTATAGTGCTCTTTCCCCAACACTTCTCAGTCTTCCTCCACTTCGCTCTTCTGTTTTGGAACCAAACCTAACGTTTGTTGAAAACAAAGGCAAAGCGTTTGAAACAAATTCTGTGCTTTAATTGATTACTAGATTAGAGCCAATGAAATGGTTTATAAAATTATCGGATCGTTAGGGGAATGCCTTTAAATTAATCTCAATTATCACATGTTTTTAGGGTTTTAATCGAAACAAATTGTTTAGTATTTTGTTTTTTGTCCGCAAAAGAGCCGAAAATTGGAAGTAATGACTGAATTTGGAGGCAATGACTAAATTAAAAGCAAATCACTGTTCGCTGAACCGAATCAAACACTAATGCTTTGTCTCAGTATTAGAGATAACGAGACCAACAAAAAAGACGACTCAACGCCAATGTCATACCATTCGGGAGACTCTATACAAGACTGGAAGGCATTACATATCATATGAAATGATATCTATTTTTTATTTATTATCTTCCGTACAGTTCAGACATATTATGTTTCTTTTAGTTCACTAATAGCTTATATTCTCTCATAAAATGTCGACTTTTTTTGCTGACGAATAGGATTAACGACAAAAAATAATAATATCATATATTTGTCGTATATTTTATTTCATTTTATGAATTGAATGCAATTTTGTGACAAATTAGAAATTGTAGTCAAAAACAGAGAAAACGAGAATATAATTAAATTTTCTTTAATATAATGAATAAAGAATTTTCAAGAATTTCAGAATAAGTTTCCACTAATTTAATAAAATTTGACTCAATTTTCTTCAAATTGTTATAACATTAATAAAAATCATTTTTGTAGTCATCTCACTATTAATTGAAGGAAAGGATAAGATTTTTTTGATATAATTAAAACTTAATGAGAATATAGTAAATAATGCGATAACTCGATATATGAGAGGATATCATTCCTTACAATAACTGAGTAATAATAAGCCATAGACTCTGTGCGGCTCTGATGGCAGAGCGATAGCCTCGAGTCGAGACGCTTGAGATACCAATTACTGTAATTGAATAGAGTCTACGGCAACACATCAGTCTTCCAGCGCTATAATGAGCAAAAAAAGCTACTTTTGCTTTACATTAACGCTCCCAATGAATAGCTCTGCCATCAGAAAGAAGTTTACCGTTCCTCTCATCTCTATTCTGTTCTGTTGGGAATAGTTTACCGGTTGTGTAGTGCTGTGCTCTTAACGCAAAAACTCAGTACTTTCCTATACCTCATCCACAGATCAGACGAAAATCTAATTTACATTCAAAGCATTCAAAAGTATGTCTTAATCGCCACTAAAAACAATTTGCAAATCATTTGGTCTTTTGATTCGTTAATAAAACGATTGATTCTGTAATTTGTTTCAAAAATCGATGGTTTCTATCAAAAAGACTTCAATTTTAATCATTTTTCAATTAATTTGAATATTTTCTTATTATTTGAGGCGTTGAAGACTTGTGCGACTGAATGACTCAAATAATATAAAAATCAATGAAAATATTTGCAAAAAAGTCGAGAATAGAGGCCATCACTGTTTGATGGATCGGTTCTTCTCTATTAAATAAATCAATAAATTTTGTAATAATTTGACAGAAATTCTTCAAATATATGGAATCGTATGAAACAAATAATCTAATAATAAATATAACTAAACGTATAAAATATGAAATATTTTGCTCGGATTACAGTTTATTTGTGAGTCATTTTCAGACCATTAAACAGAACCGCAAAGACATTATCAGAGAAGAGTAGAGACGAGTCTTATTCATAACTGACGACAATTGTATTGAAAGCGATCACTGTTTGAGCGGTTGCCAAACGAATCACTTGTGGATGAGCTGAGGCTCAGACTTAATATGATTTTTATTTAATTTGTTGTCCGCTCACAGAAATCATTTCCCAAAAATGGGTTTTCATTTTTCACATAATTTCCATTTTTAGTCATTTTAGTCGTTTTGCATACAATTCACTAAAAATTCAAATCAAATATAAAACAAACGAAAAGTTGGGTTCAATCGAGGGATGAGTTGGAAGACCGCATAAAAAAATGCGGTCCTTTGATTCAATAATATTATGAGCACTCGATTTGTGGTCATTTTTCAAAATAAAAAATTAGGTCTTTTCTATAAAAAGCCATTTAGAAGACAATAATTCAGAGATTTATTCTATTATTTCATTAAAAACTTCATTAATCTTAAGAAAAGACTATAATTTTGATTCAATAGAAGGTTATAGACTCTGAGCGAAAACATATTCGACAAAAGCAATCCTCACCTGAATTCTGTCCTCAGGTAAGTCCGTCTTCAGAGATAGCATTTCTCGGGCGTAGACATCGGGATAATGAGCCTCTTTGAACGACTTTTCCAATTCCTCCAATTGATAGCTCGTGAATATCGTTCTGTTTGGGGGAAAGCCATCAATTATTTTCATAAATGAGTTCAAACTTTGTCTTCAAATTATTGATAAGTTATTTTGTATTTATGTATATATTATGCAAATTAAAGTATAACTAAAATCTATATAACTATATAACGGCTAATATTATAAAAGTGTTAATTATTAATAATTCATTAGAAGAGATGTTAAGAGTATTTCATTAGCTTTTATATGCCGTTAGAGTAGAGAACAGCCCATAATTTAGTTGTGCCGTACGTTTTGCACGCAAAACAAATTAGTTTTATTGAAAGTGTAAATTAAGTGCAAGAGCAAATATTTGCGACTCACAACTGCTCCACTAAATTGGCTTTTTTGCAGGTAATGAAACATTAGCTAAAAGATTCAGTTTTTGGAAAATGTTTTTTCACTTTCTCTTAATATTTCTCAACAAAAGAGTTAATTATTTAAATGAAAAGTTGGATACAATTTATTGGATTCTAATATTGAATTATTTATGTATTCAAATAGACTTTCATCTCATTTGAATGAAATTCAATTAATTTATCAAAAAATTAAATCAAATTTAATCAAAAGTGAAAGACTTTAAGAGATGTTCATTATTTTGTATGAATAGAGTTATCTCTCATTTGCTGTGAATTTATTGTCAAAAGACTTGATTTCATTAATTCTGGAAATGTTTGAGAAAAAAGAGGAAAAGTATTCGTTTGACCAAAAACTTAACGATTGAATGAAAGTGAAATTCATTTATAAGAATCACTTAAAGATTGTTTCAATTTTTTTTCACAGAATTTGTGTCCATTTGTGTGTTTCGGTCGACGCCTTTATAAAACAGCAAATTTGCACTTCTTTTGCACTTCTCTATCATTTGTTTAGGTGGAGCGCTCCCAACACCTAATGAGGGGACACCACAGACACACAGCTATAAAGAACACATTATTCTAATAGCTGTGTCGGCCCTAATACCCGGGTGTTTGCAATGTTTGCACGAATGGATCGCAATAAATACAATTTACATGATTTGTATGATTTATATCAATATAATAATAATTGAAAAAATTATATTCCACTCCTACTTATGGCTGTCTTTCTATGCCTTTCGATGCCAAGAATACCAGTGCTTTTGTGTTTATCATTTGGTCTGCCTTTCAATTAATAGCAAATTTAACAGCTTTTGTGTCAACTGTTTCTCGCATTTGTATTGAATGTCAATAATATTGAGTAAAACAGATATGAATTGAACGGAAAAGCGTTTTAACTTAATTATTGTCAAACTTTACAATAAGTGGAGTACTTTTGTGCCACAAATTGAACAGAGAGTCGACATTAAGTAAATAAGTTATTACTTTAATTGACTTTACTATTGAACATCACTTTTGCAAAAGCATTGATCGTCGCCTAAAACGAAACTCAATTAAAAATAATTGGTTTTTGAAATTAAAATACTCTTCAGATTCTCAAGAATTGGTTGTTATCCATGAGATGAGATGAGATCCAAATTAATTAATTTAATTAAATTCTGAGCAAAAAATTTGATTAATTTGTTTAATCGATTGACAACATCAACAAATCGGCAGAGAATTCAAATTATCCGAAAAGTCTGTTGTATTGACTCTACTATTATCTATTAGTTGTATATTCTGTGCATTTTTATTAACTTTGGTCTGATTTTAATTAAAAGTTCATTAAATAATTAGAACACAATTCTGTTGAAACAAAATTAGTTTTTTTTGTCGACACTCTTATTACGTTAGTATAGGGAAAGGCATACCTGTGTCTGCGCTTCTTCTTCTTCTTTTTGCCGGAGACGGTAGAGCTCACATTGAGTGCGCCGTTTGTGTCGAGGTCTGAACTGACTGAAGGACCGACTGGTGGCCCCAGTCGTGCGAAATCGCTTATTAAAGCGCCTGAAATGCAATAATTGAATAAAAATGATTAATAATCGCAAAACACATTCACTTCTGAAGGCATTAAATTAATTATATAAACATCCGAACCCTCTCTCACATCACTCTCTCTATTATCTATTGAACACAAGTGGCGGAAATCAAAGCATTTAAATTGATTTTCAGATATATTTGTGAATAAAATGGATTTATTTTTAAGAAATGGGAAATAGTCTGAAAAATATTTTGAAAAATTCATTTGAAAGTAAATATTAATTAGAAGTTAATTAAATACAAATATGTTTTTATTGACCAAAAGTCCGCCACTTTTAGACTTTACTCGAAGTGGGAGTCAGTGTTGCGTTAATTTACTCCGAATATAATCATAAGCATTAATATTAGCCATTTTTGAGGGACTATAATACATCACATTTTCATATAATATTTTAACGAAATTCATCGAAAAATTTGCCCTTTTTTTCACTGAATTTTTGAATAATGAATAGGAGTTCCGCTTTTGAAAAATAAATTACTTATTAAATCAAAACTCTTTCATAAAATTCATTAAATGAACTCTTCTTTCGAGTAAAATGAAAAATAATCGCTTATATGAACGGAATATGTGTTCACTTATTAGGGCTGAAAATATATGAAAATCTTCGCAAATCATTCTTAACATCACTCCTCTCCTCTCTATTATGTTTATCAATGAATACGAGAATAGGTTTTCACTTTTGTTGAAAAATTCTTAAGTTATTGATTTGTATTGAAAGACAAAACTATAAATATTTAACTATTTTGCAGTCATTAATGACTATTCATATAATTATTATAATTGTTCTTGATGAAAATTCTAATTCTTTTGATAATAATATATGAAAAGAATTGTGAATACAATAGAGAATCAAAAGCAAAGAATTAATTAAAATTTCATATTTGGCTAATAGGTATGCAATCAATTGACTTAATGTGCATTTTATGGCAAAATCGTCGACAATATAATAGCTTATGAGCTCTACTCCTGAATTAGTACCTAATATTTGAAAGATATGAAAGAGAGAGAAAGAGAGAGAAACACTCATTCAATGAGTCAGAGGGAGGGAGGGAGAGAGAGAGAAAGAGAGAGAGAGAGAGAGAGAGAGAGAGAGAGAGAAGAATTCGAGTTATGCGAACACATTATTATATTGGCCTCGTCTTTGCCTCGTCTATGTGTTGGCCATACCTCGTCTTTATTGCCGCTATAATCCGTATAATAGAGACTAAACCTTTGAAAATCGTGAAATGAGAGCTGAATTGAGCCAAAAATTCAGGCCTTAGACCGAGAATTCTCTCGATATTTATGAATACATTCAAAAACAGTTTAAGAAAATTATAAATCAGTTTAAATGGAATTAAATGGAATAAGACTGAACTGAAGTGCTTTAAATTCTTGCGAAAAAAATATTAAATTTAAAAGTTTTTGAATTTTTCTTTTAGAGAAAAGTTATTAAACAAAATCAAAATATTATCGGAAAAGAAATTAATTAAATTTTTGTGTATATCCAAAGAGAAATGCGGTTATATTAGCCGTCTTTGTGATAATTTTTGCAAATATTACTTATTAGTTATGGAATGCAATTATTTTTCATTTCTCTTCTCCTATGGTATGAAAGGAATGTGTGATATATACCGATATATATACAGATATATAGCCATTTAATGTCGTATATTAAAAGAGGAGTCGAGGAGTCCGTTCACTACGGAATTCTGGGACACAATTGTTGGCCAAAGCTCTCAAGAATTGGAGAATAGTATTTAGAAAATTGAATTGAATTTTCAAAAACTGGGAGCTATTATAGAGAGGTTGTGCTCATCATAACTGACTCCAAATCTATTCAAATGATTCATTGATTTTGCTTTTGTACGCAAAATCTATTGAAGACTTTCAAAATAATTTCAATAATTCGTTTGAAATGGAGAACCAAAAGACAATATTTTAGAAATCATGGAAAAAGTCAGAAAATATCGCTCAGAATGAGAGTAAAACAGTTATTGTAATGCATTAGTCATTAATGTAATGAATAGAAGAGGAGAACAAAACATTAGTGAATGAGAAGAGTATTTCGAGTAATTTTAAGCACTTCTTCCAAAAGGAAAGCCTATTCCACAAAACTGTATGCCATTCAGACAGCGATTAGTCCGAGTATTGCAATAGTTTATTGTGGTTTCAGCACAAAACCAAACTCAAGATAATTGTGCGGTTGGTGTCAATCGAGGCGTATAACAGAATTAGATTCGCATTACTATCGGAAACATGAATTCATTTGATTCTGAGTTAATCTCTTGCTATGAGTCGATCAGTGGCTTATTTGATGACACATAACACAAATAATTAAAAATTTTATGCATATTATCGACAAATTATATCGCATTAAAAAACTAATTTCTTTTTGTACACTGTTTTGAAAAAAAGGTTTTTATAGAAATCAAGTTTTCAATTGAATTATACCATTAATGGAGTAACGGTTCCGTCACTTCCAATTAGGATAACCACTCAAAGCCTTTACAATAAGAGCTCTGATCAAACTTTTTTTAGCTGAGATTTCAAACCAAAATAATAGATATTTAGCGAAATTCTATTACTATTACTCAAAATGATTACCAACTAATCTGACTGACAGTAAGCCATATATTTATTAACAATAATATAAGAAAATGTTTAATCCGATAATTGACAGCAAAGCAAAACAGAGATTAAGAATTTATTTATGATTTAAAATCTCATTACTGGCGATAAGTCTATAAATCAGAACTAATTTCCAAAATAATTGTTAATAACGAAAATCAATTCATTGCTATAATTCATAAATGATTTTTACTAATTGAGTCGTTCTTTTCAATTATCTAATTATAGGGTCAGGCCTTCAAATTGCTATATCTTGTGATATAATACAATCCATAATTTGATAATAATAATTGACTTCTAATCAAAGATATAAAAAAATATAATTTTAAACAATTTGTGTAACATTTTTGAATTGAATTGATTTTTGTCTCTCCTCTCAAATCTTATTTGAAGATTACATCAAACCTATTGACGAGAGGACCTCTTTTTGAGCTAATCTCATGTTTTAATCATTGATTGATTTGTTTAACTTTAATAAATTGAAAGTAATTTCTGTCCAATTAGTGGAGTTTTATAGGAGACTATAAAAGCTGTCATCACTTCCACTGAATTTATCTGAAGATTGTGTCAGTCATTCAGTGAAAGACTTGTGTCTGTGAAGCCTATGTCTGAGCGCACACTTACATAAATGAGTCTATTCTTCACACATAAAAACAACTTCAGTTATGTCATAGAAATGTTAATTTTGTTGAATTCAATTCAAGTGCTTAAATGATTGTCTATCAAACCTATGATATAATGATTTTTTTGCGAACACCTCTCAATTGTATTGAATGAGTGGTGACTCTCTTGCAATGAAAAATAATTTTGAATCAAATTGAAGTGAAAACCGGATCCAAAAGTTTACACAATTGATGTCAAACGGAGAAAATTGGTTTTCATTAATTGCTATCAATTTAGTTAATCTGAACCTTTCAAACAAATTATGAATGACTTTCTTATTGAAGTTGAAAATCACTTATGTTTACACACGTCTCACGTTTTCACTTAAACTTGATTTCAGTCTTATTTTTTTGGCTGCGATTTGAGTCAGCATTCCTTTAGTGGTAATAATAATGGTTTGTCTTTTGCTGAATACTTGTCATCACTAAAAAACTTAAACATATTTTGTTTGAAAGCCGTAAAACCAAAAATAAATATTTGATCTCTTCTATAAATCTGGTAAAAGTGGCACAATTTACGTGTCTTTTTTTGCTCCAGGCTTTCACTCATAGCTTTGATCGACATTTTTCATTGAATTGTGAAGTTATCCATATATTGAATATAGTTTTGAATACTTTTATGTAAATTAATTATATTTTTGGTTCATTTAATTCATATTTTGCAAACTTCACAGGATTTGCAACTTTTGTGTGATATTTGGAAAACATATAATTAGAATATTTAGTGATTTCGATGACTCTATGACTCAAAAAATATTCTCAAAAGTTTTAATTATAACTATTTTAGAGCAATCAAAATGATTACTATAACAAAACTCAATACAAATAGAGAACAGACAGGATTCCTGTCACAGGAATCATACGCAAGGCCTCTCTCTCTCTCTCATCAATTGAGAAAACACTTGAATATTTCAAAGTTAAAAAATTCAAGTTTTTGAACAATAGAGGAGTTATTGACTCAACTGATTAAACAAAAAGG
Organism: Tectocepheus velatus; assembly: GCA_034700625.1. Taxonomy (NCBI): domain Eukaryota; kingdom Metazoa; phylum Arthropoda; class Arachnida; order Sarcoptiformes; family Tectocepheidae; genus Tectocepheus; species Tectocepheus velatus. The sequence goes on from JAQIXV010000168.1 coordinate 50,377, forward strand.
ATATTGAGTTGACTTGAGTTGGAGCTAATGTTCTCTATTTGAGTGTCAGAAGAAATTTTTAACTTAAATACATTTTATGCGTTCGACAAACAAAAGATCAAATATTAGTTCACTTATCGTATGTTTCAAATGGAAAAATCATTTTTTAAAGGAATTCAATGATAACTTTCCTCTAATTTGGCTTATTTTGCCACTCATTCACTCTATGCATAAACAACACAATCAAACGAAACAATATTTAAAGTCTTTATTTATTTTTCTCTATTATTCGTTAAATCAGTTTTGAATTCTGTGAACACAAGTCTTAGAGAAGGAAAAAAAAGTTTCACAAAAAATGATAACAAAATCAAATGTGAGATAATCTAAAAGACATTATTTAGTGTTGCGTTAGGTTTGTCTAATCTGAGCGATTGATGGCATTACTGAGTATTACTTCTCTTATAAATTTTGAGCCGACATCAGACACACACAGACATCAAAAATTGAATAATAGAAGTTAGTCTTTAGAGTCTATTCCCTATTTATTAGATTAAAGTCGAGTTGAGAGCATAAAAGCCGGACTTTTTTTCAAACTTGATTTTGACTGAAGGCCTCCTAATATCTCCGATACTTTTCTATTCGATAGCTTTTGTAAATCTAACAAAAATTTAGTTAAAATGCTTTTAAACTAACGCTTTATCATTAGGTCTCCATCAGAATCATTAGAAAGTTTTCAATCCTGTGCTCCGATCGCTATTTCATTGAACTTCAATACAATTATGTTTAGACAACGGATACTCTTAAATACTTTGATTTATGTCTCAATATATTTGACTCTTAACTTAAATCGCTATCAAATTATAGTTATTTTTGTCGGAAAAAAAATATTTATTTTTCATACAATCGATAGCAGATTGAGAGCAAATAAGTGCAAATGCAGTGTATATTGAAAAGTAGCAAGAACATCTCATTATAATTCAATGATTCAATGAATTTCTTTTGAATCGTTAAACTATTTATTGCTTATTAAAAGTTGTTTTGTTGACAATCGATTAGGTGTAGCAAAAGGCAGAGTAAGTCCCGTCCGATGTTTTCATATATCAATTGAGTTTTTTGTTAAGTCTGTCCCAACCTATTGTGTGTCTGTCAGTCCATTCTTCAGTACATTTAAATCAAGATCGCGTCTAAACTGTATGGTTGGACAGGAGTTCACCTAATGTCAGGCTTGTATGACAGGGCTGACGACAATTGACAGTTTGGACTCCCATACAAACTATAGGATAGGTTCCCAATCATACCGTTTTAGTGCCAGAACTTAGTTTACTTAGATTTCGGGAAAATATTTTCCTAGATTCAAATCTCAATACATTTATAAAATCAATGAACTAATATTTAATATTCAATTAATTTTCAATAAAAACAAATAATTATAAAAATAAGGAAAGGGTTGTATTTTCTGAATCAGTCTTTTCGTGACTTAAATCAAACAAAACGTTTTAATCGATTTAATAGCGAATCGTTTAGTGATGTTATGTTATGTTTATTGAAATAACCGAAACCTGAATCTCATATAATTTAGTTTAACTAATATTGAATTGAATGGTAGGGAAACATTTAAATGACCTGTGCTATTGCTATTGCTATTGGTATTGCCTGTGCCATTGGCTGTACTATTGCCAGTGCCTGACTGGATGACCACCAACGGGGTATAACAGATGTGATTGACATCTCTGAATAGCAGGCATTGACGCGAACATCATTTCTCCAAAAATAAAATCATTTGTTGGCTGAGCTCTGGTACAGTGTTTGCCAGCGCTGGCAGTGCTGTCAGTGTTGGCAACTGTTGGTTGAGACCACTTCACAACTTCACACTTTTAACATTTTATTTTGATTAACATATCCTGTCGTCTGTAACTGTGAGACTAACTATAATTACGGGGGTGAGACTGAGCTCACAGTTCACAGCTCTGCCTCAATTCAAAGAGAGAACACTATTATGAACTCTCATAACGCCTGTCATTGCAGTCAATAGAAAAGAAATTTTGGGTAAAATTGTTGTACAAAAACACTACAAATACATCAAATACATGATGTACTCCATGTCTACTAAATGCTTGTCTTTTGACGACATTTTTATACTACTGTACCTAAAGTGGCGTAACTATATTTTCATATATTTTTTTATATACCAGTCCTTAACTCTTATTCAACATCAATTGGTTTGTCAATAGAATAGTGGAGTCGATGAGTATAGTAATAGTAATGCAATAGTAATACCAGAAATTGATTGCAGACAACAAAACACTAAACCAATGCTATTATCGATTGTAAATATACTGATCGTTAAGTGAAGTAAATAAAAAACTTTTCACTTCATCTTTCATTCATAATAAAGTGATTTTCTAATCAATAAATTCTGAATACAATATAATATTCTTTAGAATTCAAATCAATTTTAAATTTGATTCAAGAATTTGACAGAAATTGCAGAATTTGTTTTCAATTGTCTTCAAATTGATTATAATTATAATCCGTTTGAATAACAATTTTTAAGATTCTTCACAATCGTCGTCAACACTGATCTAATGAGTGAGAGCTGAGAGCCGTCAGAATCGTCGTAACTGTGCTATTGCTATGACAAACATTTTTGAAGGCATTTCCTTATGTTCCGTCAATTCTTGTAAACTATAAAAGAATTGATTGAATTCTTTGAAAAATTCAATATTGAAAGCAATAGACAATTATTGTGACCGCCATTAGCTTTCATCTCTCTTTCTCTTCAATTCAAATGCAAAACAACATTCAATTTCTGATGAAACACAACAAAAGTAACGAAGAATTTAGAATAAAATTTAATTATTAATTTGATTTGAGATTATTAGTTCATTTATTCGCTAGATAAGTTTTGATTTTGCTCATTTGATCAAAATCTGTTTTAATCCATTTAGAAATACTTTGTTATTTTTTTTGCAAATTTAAAGAAAAACATTTGAATAATGAAATCAATCACAGAATTCAATGAGAATTATAAGACATTATTTTGAGTCCAAACTTTTAGATTTCATTTGTTTTTTCATTCATTCAATTGATTTACTGTTTTCATCAATTATTGAAAAGTATAACAAATAAAAAATTGAAATTTATTCGCCATTTTTGTATAACTGGATGATTCAAATTGAAATCAATTGAATAAAAGAGATGTCAAATGAAAAATAAAAACATCAAAAATCAAAACTCGATTAGAATCTGATTTGAGTCAACACTTTATGATAATTTGATGACCAAATGTCAACTAAACGCTCATTTAATTTGAATTTTCACAACACGTATTGAAAGAGCAATTTGAGTGTTAATCGCAATCAATAAAAGCCTATTCCTTCACAAAATTGGAAATAATCTAAAAATCATTGAACGCCTCTCAAAATGTTGTCAATGTTTTGAATCATCGTTTTTGATGTTTATATTAAGCTTATAGGCTATGGTTAGGCCTGAGTTACGCCTCTGACAAAACTGAATGTCTTCAGTATTTTTAACCAATTTCTGTACGAAATTTCAAGAGAGAGAAGAAAAGGTTAATTATTTTTTTCTTTTGAAGTCCATTTCATTGGCATTTAAATGCTTATAAGCGTCACATTCACTGCCATATGAAAGAAGTCTTTTGTCCGACAAATCGCTAGACATTTATGAACTCTATATTGAGGTCTTAAACATCAAATGAAGCCAATAGTGATCTCATCGCTTCTCATCCGTCGCTTATTTTGCATTTCTTTTTATTAAAATAAACTGACGATTAAGAAAAGATCTCCAGAAGTGAAGAAATTCTGTTCAAACGCTTTAAATGAATGAATGGATAGAAAAATGTATTATTCAAAGAGAGATAAGAATTTTTCTAAAGATTTCAATTCAAATAAATTTCTTTACTTTTTATTAAAGAATTTTTACGTTTTTATTAAATATGAATAAAGGCTTTGAAATAGTTTTCTTTCGCCAACTATTTTATCGTCAAATTAAATCAATTTTCAACTCCAAAGAATTTATAACAAAAGTTGACCCAAGCATAATTAACATATCAAACAAGGTGATTCTTGTTCCGCTTGCCATGTTAAATTATTGATGACTCACCAATTTCACAAATAAATACCAATTAATTTAGAATTGATTTTATATTAAATTTAATCTATTTATATCTAATTCTAAATTAAGATGAATATTATGTTTACCTCCCGGTCCACAATTTGGTCCGTTGTCAGGTCGGGGAGAAATGGTTGAGTCGCTGTTGAATGAGTGGAACATAGAAATGGATGCATTCACGGGTGGACTAGATATACATGGATTGGCGGCGGAAGAGTTGGGGTGCAGTCCATGCATTGTCTGCATACTCGCCGATATGAAAGCGGCCGCCGCCGGGGAATTGAAATACGCCAATCGGGCGGCATTGTGGGCAGCATTAGCCGCTTCCGATGACGGGAAACAGTGGGCCGACGCTGATGTCGAGTGAGGGGACAACAGACTCGGATGTGAGTGTATTGCGTGAGGATTTGTCGTCGGAATGTTTCGGGAAACGCCGTGAGTGTGAAAATAATTTGGTGTCTGAACCACATGTTGTAAGTGAGTGGACGGCGATGAGGTGGTAGTCGGCGGCGCCACTAAATTGCTAACACATAGCGGAGAACACATTAAAACACAGGTCTTGTCTTCGGTTAGAACCGATCGAAAGGATATATAATCGTAAATATGTTGAGTAAAGTGTGGTTTAAGTGCCTTAAGAGTGGACTGACTTATTCGCTAACAGAGCTATTCTATGGAAAGAGTAGTTCTCTTCAATTCTGTTCGCATTTAGTTGTCATCCATTTATCGAAAGCCGTGCCTCCAATCGATTGACGTAAATAATTGGCTCAAAAGAGAAGAGAACCGAATTTGCTCAAAACCGATGGGGAGGAGTGCACTGAAGAGGAGGGCGTACTCTTATATAATAGCGATACAACTCTTCGCAAACAGTAATCATAATATAGATCTGGTTTTGTGCGACTTTTTTGCTCTTCAAATATAACTACAGTTGAGCTGACAGTCAGTCTCTATCACTGTATGAGTCTATGAATCGAGTCTGTAATCGATGAACAAATAGGTAGTGCTGTACAGCTCTGGCAGTGGTGGCAGTGCTGGAGGAGAGCTGTCATATTCTAGTGGAACGACTCATTCGCTTTTTATATTGCCGTTAGGCTGAAGAAAAAGTGAACTAACGAAGTGCAGATTGGCTCAGCTAGTTAAAACAAATTGCCAATTGCACAAACACACCACTAAACAGCACAAAACATAGTCACTACGACACACCGACAGCACAACATTTGCATAGTTCGCACATTTGACAGCATTTTTTGCCAACTTATTAGACGACAACTCATTACTTATTATATAATTAACTAATTTCTGTTCGCAAACCTCTAATGAGAGCTCTAATACTCTTTTCAGATATTTTTTTTAATTACTTAAAACAGAATTGACTTCAATTTTTTTCACTCATTTTAGTTTAAATTAGTTTTTGGTTTTGAACTTTAGGCTAAAAATCGATTCAATTCTCGATTGGCTTTTGATTAAAAACATTTATTTAGTTTTTTTTTATAAATATTAGTCATTTGAAAAATTTATGGTTTGATGCTTGGATAAAATGTACCTAGTCAAATCTAGTATTCTATTGATTTATTTAGTGAATAACTTATTAATCGTTAAGAAATATATCAGAAGTTATTATTTCAAATACAATTGTAATTGATTAGATTTTATGGTATAATAATTTTTTATATTTTGTGAAATTTATTGTGAAATAAGTTTGAATCAAAATAAAAGTAAAATCATTACAAATCAAATCAAATCAATACAAACAAAGAATACTTCAAATTATATCACAAATAAATCAATATTTTGAATGATATGATCAATGTTTTATCATGCACAATTCTTCTCTTCTTCAAAAACAATTATAATTCTGAGAGAATCTGATTTGAATGTCAAAGGATTCCAAATGAAATTCACAGCAGTTTTTGAAATCTGCAAAATTTGAATATCAATCCAAACCTAAAATAAATCAATTCATTCAAAAATTTATTTATTCAAAATAAATGAATATTGAGTATAAAGAAACAAGTTTTAAAACACTCTAGTTGCTATATTTTGAATCAATATTCTGTTTATGTTAGGAATAGATTTTTCTTTATTTTGAACTTAAATATAGACACAAATATTAATACAACAAAGAGTTTGGACTTTTTATTTTAGCCATAATTTTGTTGAATTAATAAAACATCGATTATAATAATAATTGAAACAATTATTGAGAGGTTTTAGTTGTTTTTGTCATGAATTTTAATTTTAGAAACTTGACTAATAGTTAATAAATAATAAGATTTTGATCTTGATGAAAATTAATTACATTTCTATTTCGAAGAGTATTTGTTATTCCAACGATTCTGTTGGAGTTTAAGAGATTTTTAATTGAAATAAAAAATACTCCAATTTATTAAAATAATGAGATTTTCAGATAATTTCTATTTGAAATAAGCTGTAATCCAATGAAGAATATTCATAATATCCATAAATGGTTATCCATTTTGTAATATAGAGCGAAAAAGTCACGAAATCGACGTTTCTTAAGGTCTGACAACATTTCTTTACTGTTCATGACTTTCAGAGAGAACTGGAATAAGGCGTTCATCTGTTCGTTGATCTGATTATAAGTTTGAATAAGCGATCACTTGGTTATAGTCTGTTATCCTTTTAACGAGAAAAACGAGAAAAATAACTGAAAACTAAAATGTAAGACAAGTATTGGCTTTGTCTCTGACATCGTTATAATGATGTAATACTAGTTATACAATAGAGTTGTGTCTCTGTCTGAGCGAAAGGGACCCAAAGTCATGTCTCCCTATTAGCGTTAGAGAGTCTTTAGTGAACCCCAATTTCTATGACAGCGAACCTCATTAATGTCGGAGCAGTCATTGCAGTCATTGAGTGAATCACTGGCCGGTGCCTGACGTGACACAAAGCCTAGTGTTAGTCACGTTCTCTCAACGCCTTCCGCTAATTGGTATGTGATATATGTGTGAATCGTTAGGCGACAAGAAGAGAGCCACTCAACAGTCAGGCCAACAAAGTTAGCCCATTGACCACCACTCAGGACAATACAAACATTATGTTTGGGACAACACAACTGTTGACTCCAGAAACTTAAATCTAGAACTAAATTAATCATATAATCACCACTCGATTATGACATTCATTGCTATTGCAATCATTATTCACAAGAATTACCTAGAATATTAGGTAGATTATCACATTTTGTTAGTATATTTTGCTATTAATCTGCTTAATAGTATAATAAGATCAAGATCATTGTTAAGCTAAAAGTTATGCTAAATCTTAGCTTTTATTTGCCTTTTATTCTATGAGAGGAAAAGCCAAATGGGAGCATATTTTTGTGAGGCTGAGCGCCTAATCAATAGAGCAGTTCTTTGTTGACACTCGATTTGGGTTTTTTGATCTTGTTCATATTCTTGACAATCAGATCGTGCAAATTCATGTAATGGTTGCGAATCACATGCATTGAGATGACCAGAAACTTGTGGAACATTCGGTCCTTTTCTCTGATGGCGAAGCGATAGTCCTCACAGTTTGTGTGTTTCACGGCTTTGGTCACCAGTTCTGCCCTCATATTGAAGTATCGGCTGATTTCCATCATCCTGTGGTTGATCTCATTCTCAGCTGCGAGTACCGTATCGTAACACTCCTGTTGTATTTCAACCCCAAAATTGTTTCCATCTTCTATTGGAGGCATCAGAAGAGTGATGGCAGCGCTCAAAGAGAGGGTGTATTCCGTGAACTCAAGCATTTGTGGCTCTATTATGGCCACCATTTCTACCAAATCCCGATTACTCTCAACCATCGGAGTGGTAGCAGAAACCGATTCGCTGTCTTCACTGCCCTCATCGTTTGACTCATCCTTTGGTTTTACCTGTTCGACCTGTTTTGCCTTGGTCACATTCTCTTTAGGCAGAGGTATGAGCGGCAAATCCACTGCAACTTTGAATCCGGGTTTGAATCTCTCATCTTTGAGGAGAGCCGTCAGCTGAAGGACTTTTTCCGGGAATTTGTGGATAACATTCCTAATGGCAGTGCTTTTGACCTCTTCTTTGAACGCATCGATGTCTTTGACTGATGTCTCCATTTGTTCTCTATTTTAAGAACTGTTCTCTGATCTAATTCTTTAGTAATCGACTAACGATTTGTTTCCAATGTTTTAACGAAATCACGAAAATTATATTCAATTGTTTAGGTTTTAAAAATATTCCAAAAATATACAATTTTTCAATTCATTCAATTAAACAATGATTTCGAATACACTTTCACATCTTGATAGTTGAATAGCCTTAATCAATTAAACAATATTGAATATAATTCTTCCTTCAATAAACAATAACGAACCGGCAGTTTATTGAACTATTGATTGTCACAAATTTTATTGGAAGTGTTATAAATAAATATGATTTGTGTTTCCATACGATAAGGAAAGATAAATATTTGGATGCAATTCGTTTGGAATTTGTTTCACATGATATCAGAGTTATTATGTCATCGAATCCATTGTATTGAAGACAATAATCGATTAGATAACTGTTTGCTATAAAAATGTATTGAAAATATTTGTTTGAATTTCAAACGAATAATAGTTTTTATGAAATAATTTGATTCGAGTTTTAATGCGATTTCAATGGAAATGACGAATAAAAGTATGGAAAGAGTCAACAGAATCAATGAAACCAAAGAAGAATCAGAAGATATCAAGAAGAACACCATTAATACTGATTCGATTGTCAACCAAAGGATAACAATCGCCGGCGGGTTCTTAGATGTGGCTCTTTTTGTGGCAGATGTCGAACACTTGAAATTCATTTTCGATACCGGAAAACAAGATATTGAATACTATGACCTACTCTTGGGATTACTCTTTACTTCATTAACTCTTCAGGTTTGGGACAAAAAAATTAGTATATATTTTGAATTTCTATTTAAATGAATAAATTGGTTCAGATTCTGGTCGGAGTCCTCTTATTTGTGATCGGTTTCGGCAAAAGCAATCAGACCCTGGAAGAGGTCAAATGGACTAAAATTGTCAATCATGTGGTCATTGGTTTGGTTTCAATGATAGCCATAACCAATATTTTTATCACTGTTTTCGGAGATAGAGGAGAGGCTATCACTCAATACAAGACTCGACACAATTGTCAATTGAAAGCAATTGATTCGATTGAGACGAATGTCACCACTTTTCTCATATGAATGGTTTGTTTAACAAATTTATTGGAATTCAACTAAAAATTAATCAAAAAATTATGATTATATTTGACTACATTTAAGTGAAAATAATGTGAAAAACATTTAAATAATGAATTAAAAAATTAAATAAATTTAAAGTCAAAAATTCCTTAAAACGTGTCACTACTAACTCTCCTCCTGTTCCTCTGTTTTCAATTTTTTCTTGCGATTGTCGGCCAAAATCTGTTCGATAGAGCGCTGGTCTCTTTTGTTAGCGCTCGGAACTAATCAACAAAATATTGAAACAATTAATTTCGACATTAAACCCATTGATTGATGACTTACCGAAACCGAACTGTTTGTTAGGTGTTGTGATTTGGGCGGCGCTCTCTCCGGCGTCTTTGCCGATCAGTTTCTCATATTTTTCCCTAAAATCACGGTTAGGAACAATATCTTTGTCTTTAATGGCTTTCCTCTTCTGTTCTTCCAATTCCTTTAAATTCAAAATTTGAGTCAAAATTTTTGAGTTAAATATAAAATCAATTCAAACCATTTGTTTCATGAGTTCTATCTTTTTCGGGTCGTATTCCTCCCCCTTTCGGAGAGCATTCAACTCATCCTCATTGGGAGTGAACTCTTTTTTGTAGACAACTGTATGTCTGTCCACGTCTTCGATACCAAATGAGAAGGCGTTGAGTCCAGCGATCTCTGAAACGTCGTGTCTGTAAATCAAAGACATAAATGAAATAAATGTTAAATAAATTGTTAAATGTCTGACACAATCGATCGCTTCATTTTGTCCATAGTCTCCAAAACCAACTTCTGTTGGGTGTCTTCGGCCATAAATTTATTGATTTTTTCTTCGATCTAATCATTAATTCGGGAATAAATATATTTAAGTCAGTATTTGATTCAATTGATGGCAAATTAAGTGACTTTTTCCCGGAATCTCTTGATTTGTCGTTTCTCTTCGTCCTGAAGTGTCTTTAGTTTTTCATTTTGTTCTGAAATATCGATAAAAATCATTGAATATAAAGACAATCAAAAGAAGAGATTTAATACTTTTGGCCAAAATTTGTTCTTCGGATGCCTTTGTCTTCTGCGGCGGTTTTTGCATTGACCCCAATATAGAGCCCAATAAATCCATTTCTGATCACTTCTTCACTAAATTTGTCAAAACAGACACAAAATGTCAAAACAATTGAAATATATTTGGATTTAAATAAATTAAATGAAAAGAGATTTTCGTTAAAATTGTTTTGTTTTGGATTTCAGATTGTATTTCAATATTTAAAATCCAATCAATGGGTCAACAGATGGCTCTTCACTGAAAAGTTTCTTACTTTTAGTTAAGAGATGTTTAACGGGAGGAACAAATTCAGTGAAAAATACCTTAAAATTGAGTAAAAACTTTAAATTATCTTGATAAAAACATGTTTCATGAACAAAAACTATTAACTTTTTTATATTTTTCTCAAAAACATTAAAATTTTTTATTGAATATGTTTTATACCTCGATGTTGTATATCGTCTTCTCATCCCTGTGTTTAATGTTCAGTAAATCGACGAATGAGTGAAAAGCAATGAAAACTGATTTCATTCGACTTTGACTTTAATTTATTTGCAAATCATATGAGAGTTTTGTTTAGAGTTTTTCGTTTAGTTTTTGCGCTTCTCTTATGTTTTCCTTCAGTTTTAGTCACAAAACATATGTTTTTAATTATGAAATCAATTGATTGTTTAACTATTGTTTCCGACAAATAACTGTTTGTCCGATATTTTTGATCGTTTACTATGTTTTGAATTAATTGTCGTTTAATATAATAACTGAATATTTAATTTAAAGAGTATTTAATCAAATCAAGTAATTATGGCATCAGTTAAGGTCGCGGTCAGAGTTCGGCCCTTCAATCAAAGGTCAGTTTAAAACTCTTTTTTCATTTCAATTAAAATTGAATTTAAATTAATGAAAAATTTTATATAAATTGTTATTTGAGTCGAGTTTTGATTTAATACTTTTGTCTCACATTTCAAGCGATTGTTTATCAAATGTAAAACTGATTCAGACTTTTATCACTTTCTTTGTTATGTTTTTCTTTGAGTCGATTACTAACCGATTATTAGATGATTTGAGTATTGATTATAAACTATTCATTAGTTGTCTATAATTATGGATAAATTAATTGTCTTAAGAGTGATATCACCGCTAATTTTCAGTCAATTTTTTATCCAATTCAAGACTCAATCGATTTAAGACTAGTTTTGCCAATAATTATATGAAATTTAAGCTCAAAATTGATTACAATTTTATTTTTAACACAAAATTAATCCATTTTTTGTCGGCTTTGACTGAAATCGTGTTTTTCTAAATCAATAGTTGAGTTCAAAACTTAAATCTAAACTCAATTAAAGATCAATAGAAGACTGAAAACGAGTTAGACTTCTGATAAATATTTATTTTATATAAAGACTTCAAATTTGTGAAGAATTTGACACAATTTTTGACTCTAATTAACATTTTTTCTCTTATTTTATAACAAGTATCCACAAAAAAACAAGATTAATGAATTATTTTCAAAATATTTTTGATTTTTTCTCTTAATTTATTGATACAATTATCAGTAATTAAGTGGGAAATTATTTTCTACTAAAATAGAGTTTAAGATAAGTTTATTAAGAGTTCATTCAAACTATTATTTGAAATAAAATTAATACTCAAATAAAAACAAATCTAATAAAGAGTTTTTGTGTGGGTTTCCTATAATTATGAGAAAGGATTTGAGTTTTGAATCGTTTCCAATGAATCACTGGAATAAAGAAGGAATTGTCGACTAAATAAGGTTAACTAGGCAATATTTTTGCATACAATGTCTTCAAATCGTTCTTGATACTGTCACTTTGAGCTTGATCAAGTTTTAAGGATGAGTGTTACCTAACTTACCTTGATCGCATTTGTTTTATGACTAATATTTTAGGGTTGATTCCAATTAAGACTCGTTTTAATGTTTGATTTGAATTGTATTTTAATTTATAGCAAATATTTAGTCAATTATTTCAATCGATTTGTTTATAATATCTATAATTGATTTGATTTTTATTGAATCCTTGAATTGATTTATAGACAAATAATTTAATCATTGATAAGAAATTGTATGAAATCGTATCTAAAATCAAATGAAGTTTTGTTTTGATTTTTAAGACAAGAAATGAATTGAGTTTTAAATAATCCAATCAATGATTATATCCAGAAATTGGTTCAAAAATTATTGGTTTAAATATATTTAACACATATTTCATTAGTTTTGACTTTAATTCTATATTTTTGAAGTAGTCTTCAATTTTTATAATTTATATCTGATTTGAGGTCTAAGTGTCTGAACTCTTATTTGGATTCAATTTAAATCTGTTTAAAACAAATTCAAATAAATCTAAGCCTCGACTCGACTCGTATTTAAAGCTTTTTTATGATATTAGAAATAAATCTTATGATTATTAATGAGTCGATTATATTGATTTGAGTCCCAGTCCTGTCATGAGTTGTTATGAAAGCCCGAAATCACTTCGACTTAACTTTTAATTTGATGTCATTTCAAATAATTATATGAAAGTCATTGGACTGACTATTATATAGTTTTAATGATTAATGAATTGTTAATTCAATTTCTGACGTCTTTTTGTTTTCCATTTCTAACTTTGGATATGATTTGCATCCCTTTCGAGGATTTCTTTCTTTCTTCAACTGATTTATGGATTTTATTGTCTGACAAATACATGAATTGCATAAAAATTATTTTTTTGCACTTAATATAAGAGGGTTTGAGTGCAAAACAAATGTCAAACAAGTTTTCCGATGACTCCAAATAGAAAACAGTTCTCAATCCAGGCGTTGATTAATCGATTCAATTATCCAGTTATCAAATAAATTGAAGAAATGTCAATCAAAGTGATAAACTTCAGAACAAATCCCCTGACATTATATGCTGTTCACGAGAAAAAAAATTGGGACATAATTATAGTTTTGAGTTGAGTTTATCCGATACTTGGGTCCGGAAACCAATACTTTTTAGATATTATTTATAGATTTTTATTTGATTCTTGTTTTTCACTCTTGAGTTAAGAGTTAAAGAACTTTCACAAAACGAATGTATATTTAGATCTCTCTTCCATTGCCTTCCCGGTGCCACTTATGGATGTGCAGAGGATGAAAATTGAGCATGGCATAACTATTAAAATGAATTAAAGAATCAAAACTTAATAATTATTTGATATATAATTTATGTATCATTTTATTGGTCTTTCGTTATATGAATTGCGTTAAATGGGATACTATTTCGGAGATAATCGCGAAATGCAATCGAAAAAAGAGATTTTTGATGAGTTTTGAGATAAACTCTGATGTGATGTAATGTAATGTAATTTTAAGTGCAGTGCAGTAGAGATAAAACTGAAATTACAATCTATTCCTTTGACATAATTTTAAGTTAAATTATATATTTATATTCATGAGTATTACAATCGAAATATTATTTTTTGGAATTCGTTCCCTTATTTATGATCTGAGAACCGGTCCATTAGAACAGTGGGTCTCTCCTCTACCGATTAGTTTAATTTAAGGCACACTCGACTTATATCTCTAACTCTTATCTAATTTAAATACTGAGTAAATATTTTGATTATTTTTCACTCATTTACTATTATTTAAATACTTATCTGAAATCTGATATTTCATTCATTCGGAAATTCCGACTATTTTTTGATATTTGAGTTCTTTATAATCAAAACAAATAAATTGTTAAAAATTGTTGACTTTATTATTCAATTCGTTATCTTTGAGGCAAAGACTGAATAAATATTTTGAAAGGAATTAAAATTCATTTAAAATGTTTTTGAGTTAAAAATAAAACTTTTGGTCAGAATTACTGATCGCCTACACAACCATTTCGGTTAAGATCTCAGAATTGTTTGGAATAATCTGATTGAACCCCAACTTATAATTAAGTGATGTTTCAATTTTATAGCCGATGAGGCGATGACTGTCTTTTTAATGTCACATAACTCAGGCTTAACTCAGAATTGATTTCAATTAAATGATTGGTTTGATTATAGAGAGACTGAAATGGGAAGCACTCCTATCATACGAATGGACGGCCAAAAGACTGCAATAGTTAACCCAAAATTAGACTCAACACAGAGTGAGGACGGAATAAATAGCGATAGTATCAAAGAGTTCACATTTGATTACTCTTACTGGTCATGTGATACCTACGACCCGGGATTTGCCTCTCAGGAACAGGTCTACAAAGACTTGGGCGCAGATGTAGTGACAGATGCCTTCGAAGGCTATAACTGTTGTATATTTGCTTACGGCCAGACCGGGTCGGGAAAGACCTACACAATGATGGGAACACCTGATTCTGAGGGACTTATTCCTCGCATTTGTCAACAATTGTTTTCAAGAATGAAAATCAGTCCTAATTCTGGTGCAACTTTTAGAACGGGTATTGCATTACTTTATATTGTCGTAAAATTTTATTAATTGAATTAATCCGAACCAGAGGTCAGTTATCTTGAGATCTATAACGAGACGGTAAAAGACCTTTTGAGCAAAAACTCTATCAAACAAAGCCTTAAAGTCAGAGAACACCCAAAATTAGGTCCTTATGTTCAGGACTTATCCAAACATTTAGTTCAGGAATACTCTGACCTCCAAGAGCTCATGAATAGAGGGAACGCCCACCGAACGACTGCAGCCACTAAAGTAAGTCCTGTTTACAGCTTTTTTTTGTTAATTCCTGAAAAACAAAAATATTTGTTAAGTATTAGTGTTTACAACAAAACAATAATTTGTTTGACTTTTTAGATGAACGATACGAGCAGTAGATCTCACGCTATATTCACGATAGCGTTCTCTATGGCCTCATTCAGTGGTAATACCCCCCGCGAGACACTCAGTAAAATCAATTTAGTGGACTTAGCCGGCAGTGAAAGAGCCACTACCACTCAGGCAGAGGGACAGAGACTTATTGAAGGTATTCCTCATTATTTGACTTAATTGCACAAAATATAGTGTAGTTTCCAAACAAAAAACTCATTTATTTGATTAGAAAAATATTGATTTGAGTCTGAATTCTGTCCCAAAGGCGGTCACATTAACAAGTCTTTAGTGACTTTGGGATTAGTTATCTCTGCGTTGGCCGACAAGAGCTCTAACCCTAAAAAGAAACAGTTTTTCATTCCATACCGCGATTCTGTACTGACGTGGCTTTTAAAGGATAGTTTAGGCGGTAATTCCAAGACTATAATGATTGCCGCCATTTCTCCCGCGGATTGCAATTATGGCGAGACTTTGAGTACTCTTCGATACGCAAACAGAGCGAAGAATATCATAAATAAGCCGACAATTAATGAAGACTTGAATACAAAACTGATTCGTGAACTCAGATCTGAAATCGAAAGACTGCAGTCAATGATTAATGTAAACGACTGTCCAAATGCTTTAGAGAGAGTCGCACAGAATGAAGAAAAAGTTAGACTTTTGACTGAAGAATGGACTGAGAAGTGGAAGGAAACCCATAAAATACTTAAAGAGCAGAGAACTCTTGGCTTAAGGCGATCTGGTTTTGGGATTGTTCTCGACTCAGAATTGCCTCATTTGGTTGGTATCGATGATGACGTCCTCAGCACTGGTATCACTCTCTATCACCTCAAAGAAGGAAAGACTACTATCGGCACAGAATTCGCTGATATTAAACCCGATATTGTTTTGCATAACGGAGTAGAGATAGAGGACGACCACTGCTATATCGAGTTGAAGGACGGCGTTGTAACTCTCGTACCCCTCCAGAGCTCCATTTGTTTTGTTAACGCAATAAGGATTGAGAAGCCGTTACGTCTGACTCAGGGATGTATTATTGTTTTGGGACAGAATATGTTCAGATTTAATGATCCCAAAGAAGCGGAAAGACTTCGCAACGATAGAGATAAGAGCGGATCGACTCTTAACTTATCAAAAATATTGAGTCGTTCCTCAGATTTCTCGAAATCATTCGATAGTTTAGACACTTCTGAAGTCGATTCGATGGGAAATGAGATCAACGAAAAGCGCCGACAAATCAAAGACTTAGAAAATGAATACAAATTGGCTGAAGAACAGCGAAGAGCCCAACTGTTGTCCGCAGACAAACAATTAGAGGAAAAGCGTTTAGAACTACAAAAGCTTAAGACTGAGAGCGAAAAACTAACGAATATTATAAATGAATCGCAACTTATTATCCAAAACAATGACTCTCTTCTCAATATATGTCTCAAATCAGATGAAACCAAATCTATTTCTGATATGTTGTCGTCGATGAAGGATAAGACACAAAACGCAAAACAAAGAGTTTCCGATGTCTTATCAACAATCACTACGAATGCTGTCAATAGAAAGGAAAGTCTTGTCGACAAAAGTTTGTTACAAAACATTTACGAAACACTTTCCGAACAAATCGATAAAATGGGAAATGAATTCAATGAAAATCCAGTTAATGACAATAAAAATTTTAATTTCATTAAAAACAATATTTACGACAAAATCGATAACAATTCGTTGGATGTGACCATCAATTCATTAGAAGCACAGAATTTGAATGAAGACAAATGCCATTCAAAATGTTTTAATTCCAATGATTTCGAGAATAATAATAAGTTGACTGAAATTAACATAAGAAACGATTTGAGTCCTGTCCCACAAAACATTGAAAAAGTATTACTATCGGATGCGTCCAATCAGAGCGACTCATCGGACAGTCCTTTAGTTATGAATAATAGCTGTGATCTGAACAGTAATGTCGACGAAAAAGTGATTGATTTGCGTCTCAACCAAATGAAGTGTCAATTCGAGACACAATTATCTGATTTACAAAATAGATTCGATTCTCAGAGTATTTCATTTGAAGAACAAAGAGATAAAGAGATCGAAAAACTTCAAAACGAAAGGAAACGGTTGGAAGAGTTGGAAGAATCTCAGCTCAAACTCAAAATTCTTGTCGAACGCGAAGTACAGAAAAAGTTACAACAAATGGCTTTCGATAACATTTCTAGAAGTGACTCATTTATGACGAGTAGTCCCATACAAAAAGTTGTCTCTCCTTCTCATTCAATACACACTATTCCGTCCTTAAGTGATATTTTGGAGACTTCTTCCGAATCTTTGGTTTCACCGAAACATTTGATTAACTCTAATATCGAATCGAATAAAATATATATTAGTATTACTAAATATTTTTTGAGAGGTATGGCCTCCAATCCACACCACGAATACGAGATTCAGGTATTTCTCTTGAGTTTAAATGTTGTGACTATTTTTTCAAACATTTGATTAAATTTGTGATCAGATCGACGTTAGTGGTGACCGATGGACGATATACCGGCGCTATCGTCGCTTTAGAGAACTGCATAACTCAATGGTTCACAAATACGGACAAAGAGTGGAATCGATTTATTTTCCGCCAAAAATATATTTCGATTATCGCAACGAAAGTGTCGCTAAAGAGAGGAAAAAGTCATTAGAAGTCTATTTGAAGAATTTGGTGGCCGTCTGTCAGACCCTAAGGAACTGTCCCCTCAATTATAAAGCATTTGGAAACAAGTCTTTGACTAAAGAATATTTGGAAGAGTTTTCACCGTTTTTTCAAAGGGATTGCTTTGAAGTCAAACATATTATGCCTTAAATAACACATTTTTAGAGTTTTTAATGATTTTTATTTAACAACTGATCGAAGAATAAGTTATTTTTTAAACGATTTTATTATAATTAAAATTATTTACAACTAGTCTATTGTCTAATGATATATATTATAGTCTAATCCTATTATCATTTTATATCTTAATTAAAATTAAATTTTTATAAAAATGTTTAAAAATTATTTTGTGACTAAAGACGGTAGTTGTGTGGTAACCAAGTGAAGGGGGCGTCACATCTTGAGTTTAGTCGGAAGATCAGAATGTGAGGGAAGGGGATAACGATTCATCGTTTGGGCGCCTTCTGATTGGGGAGAGAGAGAGAGAGAGCACGGGTTGAGTCGAGAAAACAATTTTAATGGATCTATAGTTTATGGCAGAGATCAACATTAAAGTCATTAAATAAATTTTTAAAAAACCGCTGAAATTAAGTATAGCCTACAAAAAGTGGTCAACAGATGTCGCCATCGACTCAATGCTTAAAAATAAATCTCTGATTGAATGCAAAATATTATTTTCAAATCATCTGATCTTCGGTTAAAAAAATGGCTGTTTTTAGTACTTTAAGCGCTTTAAACGGTTTTAAACAAATTAATCGATTGATTAGAAGTGAGTCTCAATTCATTTATTTATAACATTTTGAATGATTTCTAACAAATTTTACTCTAATTAGATGTCGGGTCAAAGGGTCGTAACTATCACTTTCAAGAGGGACTTCTCGACAAAAGACAGTTCCCTTTGCGAGTGTCGGTGTTTTCGTGGCGTAAATGGAAAGACTTTCTTCACTTCTATACAATGATAGGAGTGATCCCATTGACAATAATAACGACCTGGGCCAATATTGTCTATGGCCCTGCTCAATTGGCTGAAATACCCGAAGGATATGAACCCAAAAACTGGGAATACTTTAAGGTTTGAACTGATTTGACATCAAAACTATTGACTCATTTGTTTGTCTCAATTAGAGTCCGATTTCGCGATTTATGGCCCGATATCTGATTAAAGACAAACGCATTGATTACGAGGGGTTTGTCCACCTTCTGAACGAAGACTCAGAGATATTGATTTTGAAACAAATTGAGAAAATGGTCAAAGACTTCATGAAATACAGGAATGACTACCAGTCCTGGTATTACAGACCCTTCGATGCCTATCACAATAGGTTTGATAGAGAAGAGTGGAAGTATCTCAGAGACCACACCACAGGACAAAAGGATTTCGTCGCAGAAGAGAACTTCTTCTCTGAGATGGGAAACCCTAAATAAAACCCTAAATTCAATTCAATTCGCATTTAATTTCAAATTAAAATTAATTAGATTTTTGTGTAATTATATCAATAAATAGTGATTTGTTTGAAATTTAGGGAAAAAACAGTTTTATTAGTCATTTTACAAAAGGGTTATAAATCACGAAATTCTGATACATTTTACAGTTTTTGTGAACCAATTCTTGAGTTAATAATAAATAGTTTTGTTTTCAATTTTCTTATATGTCTTTCGTTGTCATCAAATGGTTTTCACATATATTTTGAGGATTTATTGCATAAAATAACAGACAATTTGAGAGTAATTTTTGACGAAACAGTCGAATAGATTTCAAATATATTTAAAACTAATGTAAATATCAATTGATTTAATTATAGCTCAGAATATATGACAGAAAAGTGCATTAATTCGTTTGAAAATTATTTACATTTTAAAGACCCGGAATCAAAATCAAAAGCAATTACGATATTATTATAAATACTATTCACTCAAACATTAGTTAAAATAGGGTTTCGTTTGAATTGTTGTCTGAAAGCAATTCAATAGACTTTTGAAAGATTTTTGGGAATCATTTGTTTGAAAATATGACTTAATTTTGAAAATAGAGCCGAAAAGAGAGAAATGTTTTGTATATTTAGAGTAAATATATTTAAAAATTGTTCCAAAAAATGACTTCAAACAGAGTTTCGAACAATTATTCGATTAATTTGTGTTTAATTTGAAATCACAATAAATACGGAAATGGTTTTGGAATGAAGTGATGAGAAGAGAGACAATAAATGCATTCAAAACAATGTCTGAAGAGATGTCTTGTGTCTAATGATAATCAAAACGAGTCTTCAAACGTAAAATAGTCTCACTTTAGAAGTGCTGACTAAGAGGTCGTCGTCGAAGAATTTGGTCTCTATTATGACATTACCACTGATTGGAGGAAATTATGATTAAAAATACGATTTTTTATTTGCATTAAAAGTGGTAATACTTGAGGACATTTGCGGGCATCATCTGAGACTCAGGCGCCGCCTCTATCAGCGACTGCCAGGTGTTTGTCGAGTTCGGGATCACATATCCGAACTCAAAGAACCATTCTTTGGATCAAAACAATAATTCAATTATCGGATCACTTATTAATTGATCGATGGATACCTTCGAGACATTTGCCTTTAAAGAGGACCCTCTGTTCCAAACGGAACTTCTCCATCGGTTCCACTGAAGAGAAATTGATTTCACGCGAAACTGCTCTACATTTTAGTATACTTTTTGGCACTCGTGCTGTCAATCGGACATAAATTATATTAAAATGAATGAAACAAATGAATGGATGACTGGATGTCTACCTTCGTGTTCTTTATCTGGTTTTGAACTGAAAACACAAATCAATCCAAAAAATCAATCAAAGGTTCAAACAATTGATCAAATGATTGACTCACAGGTCAGTGCTTTCCTCCCAAATGATCTTTCCGTTGTCGGCATCCCTTAAATTCATCCAATTTCTGGAAAATTCAATAAAATTAATAAAATTTTAAAGATTTTGTTGATTTGTTTGACTAACACTTTGAAACCAATGAGAATATCCTCAGCTTTTGATGGCATTTGATCTTCAATTGATTTAATGGACACTATTTTGACACAAATTTTTATGAAAATATTTGTTTCAATTCAATTATTTCATATCAATCGAAAAATTTGACGAATTATTCAAATATTTTGAATGAAAACTATATTTGAAATGAAGTGAAAAGATTTGATGACAACTAAACCGTAAAATAAAATGTCTTTTAGTGAGTGTTTGTATGCATTCAATGAAGTATTGCTGGAAAGCCTTCACTCGACTCTTGTTTATCGTCGAGTCTATGAAAAGCACTTTCACTGCAATCGATGTCTGTTTTGCAAGAAATACGTCTTTTACTCATTTTATGTGTAGTTTTAGCACAGAATTCAATTGACTCCGGGTTTGGACTCAAAAATAATATTACATAACATTCAGAATATTTAATACATAGTTAAAGTAAACTCTAATAATATTAACGATTGTTTCATATTTTCATTACTTTATTACAAAAACAGCACTCATTTGCTTTGACATCAAAATTATATCAAATATCATATAATGAGTCAAATAATAGGAATTCCACTGAAATTGAATCAATTAACGAAAATCTATGCTTTGAATCGCAATAACTATTGAATTGTTCTGTCATTACGTCAAATATTGATTACATAATAGCTTTTTAATGACAATATTCTGGGCTTTCGGACAGATTTAACGCATTCTTATTACTTATTTCAAGTAATTTGACTTTTAATGTGTTTTTGTGTGAATTTCAAAATACATTTCATTTATTCATTATTTTTAAAATGAATTCAATGATAAAATTATTGACAAAATTTTATTTTAGATTCAAATTATATAATAATCAGTTTTATATAATCGGTTAGAAATTCAATAAACAAATAAATGAATAATCGTTTCCTAAAATTCAATTTTGAAATGAATCACAAAATATGGACTAATTTTTAATGAATTCTAAATTTAATTAAATTTTGTCTAAAAATTAATTAAAGTCTTAAGAATTTTGTTGTATTTGCCTCATAATGAAGGCTACTTTTTCTGTCTCCGCCAATGCCTCCCAAACCTCTAAATTGATCTGAATATTAGAAAATTTCAAATTAACTCAAAAATTGCAAATCAATTGAAAATATTTACAGGAATTGCGATTATTCCGCACTTTTGCAGAGTTCTGAGTCTGAAATCTGTTTCTCCTTTTTTGATGACCGGTTCCCGACAGTAGTCCCTGTGATTCAAAGGAATTATTCCGATTCTGAAACAAATCAACAAAAATTAAATTCATTTCAATTAAATGCTGAGATTTTAACCAACATTTTAGAATCTGAGGGGACCTCCAGTTGTGAAATATAAGTGAATTTGTTGTCTTCGGGGACAATGGGTGCAGGAATTCCCCCCTTCCTCAGGACAACCACGTGATCGACACAATGTCCATAATCTGTGAACATATTATCGCCGATAAACTGATTTCCGCCCAAACCTTGAGTTAATGCAAACTTCAAAGTATTTGATTTTGGGGTATCCTTCCATTCCCTGTGTTGAAAGGTATTGAGTACTTCCACTAAAGGCTTTAGCGTTAGTTTCAAGTCTTCGCAGTCATCAAAGTTAGACTCGAGACACAATCCTTGGTATAAAATTACAAGATTTTCCAGAAATTCAAATCTCATACTCATTAGAGTTGATGTCGAGAGGGCGGACTCCAAATAATTTGTAATCCAATCTCTTATTACTCTTTTGGGGTAATGGTTGAGAACAGACATATGCCTCAGAATTTTGAATAACAAGTGTTTTGTTTTCATTTCTTTACTCATTTGGATGTGATTTGACTCTAATATAGTTTTATAAATGATTTCTGCGTTAGAGTCACTCAGTTTGTAGTTTGAGGGCAAAGCAAAGGCTTGTAATATGTTTGTGAACGAAGTCTTCGGATTTTCGACCAAATCTTTTTCTCCGGTTATTATTTTGTCTGCAAACAGATCCAGTAGTCCGTAGTGGACGTGCGAATGACGCGTTAGCGCCCAGAGGACAGACATCATCTTAATATTGTTGAATTTGGTTGGGTATTGGGTCACGAGGTTCGCCACCATTTCATATAACCCCTTGTTATAAAAATTTCGACGCGTTCTGGGACTCAGTATTAGTGATAAGACAAAGTTGTGGTGAATTGTTGTCGGATAACTCGCCTGAAGTTCTGTCACTCTATTCAAACATTTGTTGATAACTCTGTCGACAAGAGTTGTATTTAATTCAGTGTTAGTGTTCGGGAGTGTAATCAATGACGCGATCACTGAATAGTTCTGCGCTAACGATAGCTCTGGTATTCTGTGAGAGACGGCGACAATCAGTTTATTTATAACATCTTCTCTCAGATTGTGTTTTGTTGTAATCCGAAGACATTTGACCAGAAGTTTTGTGTCATCCAAATCCAGTTCCTTGGACTCAATCTTCAGCTGAAGAACGAGAGGAACGGCTAATCTGAGCGCTTCCACTAAAGGGATGACCGCTTGGGGTTTGTTTTCGTATGGTTTCGAGTCATCCAATGATTCCGTTTCCACTGAAATGATTTGAAAATTAATTTTATTTGAATTTAAAATAAGAGTTAATTTCATACAAAAGTCTTCAGATATTTGTCTCCTTTCAGACATAGATTTAGACAAAAGTAAGTCTAAGAAAATGATTTGATTTATAGAAAAATCATTAATCATTTGTCGAGTGATTTGAAGCAAACTCTGGAAAATTATTGTATTCGGCGATACGTTCAACAAAATCAATGCCTTCATTGTCGTCAAGATTTCCGATATTTGGAAAAATCGGATCCGTTTTACCGTTTGATTACATAATTGATTAAATTGTTCCGAAGACAACAGTTTAAGACTGTCTTCGCTGTAATCTTTTGATAGACTCAACAAACCATTAATAGACTCAAAAACTTCTGACAAATGTTTGTTATTCATGACATTGACGTGAGATGTAATCAAATCAATCAGTTGTTCAATGGTTTGACATTTGATGACCGCTTCGGTTAAGATATCGTATTCTCCAGAAACTGAATTTCTTTTCAATATATTCAGTCTTTTGTCCCGTAAATTGTCTTAAAATAGTGCATAAAATTAGTTGACATTCATTTGAAAAGAGATAATTACCTAAATTTTTGGAGACTGAAGACTGAACGACCATTTTTGAGATATCGATGGCATCCGATTGGGTTGTATACGAGTTGAGAGCAAAACAATTGACATTTCTTTGATATTTTGTTTGCATTAAAAGCGATTGAAAGCCATTTGAATATAATTTGATTAAACGATGATTTCTGAAGCGATACATGTCTTCAATGTCTTCAATGAATTGATTTTTTTGAATAAAATTTAATTAAAAGAAACGAAAAATTCAATGAAAACAAAGTTTACATCAGAAGAAGCAAAACATGTGTCTTATATGCAGTCAATACATAAATAACGACAAATAATATCACATTTTTGTCGACTCTTTGGTTCAAATCAATTAATTGTAAGAAAATATGAATGAAATGAAAAAAAAGTTTTATTGAAAGCAATCCTTAATACGAAAAAAACTGATCACAAACTGAAAGCCCTCTTCTCAGCCAAAAACATATAAACACTTTGAGGTCCAGCCTCTCGACCGTCGTATTCTTGTCCCCCGACTCAACTCAAGAAGTGACGCCCCCTTCACTTGGTTACCACACAACTACCGGTGCACTCGGAAGTATGTGACCCCTCGGTCCGGGGGAATCGGTAGAGTTGTAAGCGCCGGGAGTGCCCTCACTTCAAACACTTCAGAAATGTCTAAAACCATAAGAGATAGACTGCTATCGACACGACTGCCGTAACGGATGCCACGACTGTCTTCAAGAACTGCGTTCCATTGGTTACAACTTCTTCCCCAATATTTTCTGAATCAATTGGAAGTATATCTTCATTGGTGTGACTTTCGGTGTCCCAATCGATTGGATTCTCTTCTTGAGAGAGATGTGAGTAATCATCGCTCACTCCACACAACTTTGAGTTTTCGGTTTCATTGTCCTCCGAATCAGAGACCAAATCCCAATTAATAGGATTTTCTTCTCGAGACAAATGTGAGAACTCATCCAACACTTCAGAGCTCACGTCTGACTCATTGGTAACCAAAGAGTTTGAGGTCGAAACAGCTCTCAGTTTCAATGACTTCTCAAAAGTCAGATCTGACTCTTCCTTTGTTTCTGAAATCAAATCCCAATCAATTGGATTCTCTTCTTGTGAGAGATGTGAGTAGTTATCGACCACTTGAGTGAACTTTGACTCTTCGGACTCATTGTCTTCAGATACCAGATCCCAATCAATTGGATTAACCTCTTGCAAGAGATTAATGTCCTCTTCGACCACTTTAGTGATCATTTCTGACTCTTTGATACGAGTCTCGACTGATTCCATATCCCAATTGATGGCATTGACCTCTTCTGAGAGGTGTGAGTAGTCTTCGTCCATTTCACAGCTCTTATCCGAATCCTTAAGAAGTGATGAGTTTGGGTTCAGTTTTGATCTTAAAACGTCTGATTTCTCGGGAAATAGATCCGAAACATTTACTGCGATGTCTTCTGATTCAGAAATAAGATCCCAATCAATGGGATTGACTTCCTGTGAGAGTTGGGACCAATCGTTGACTACTTCTGAGTGCGATTTGTATCTAATCGCCTCTTTGAACGGATCCATTGAATCGCAATGTTTTGCCAATCCATCGATTGGTCCGAATTGTTGTTCGAATGAAATCAGAATTTGATTCCAATCCCAACTCATTTCACTATCATTTGACTCCTCTTCAGGGGATTTGATGTCCGTCGACACAAAACAAAGACTCGATTCGAGCTCTGGTTTCTTGGAATCGCCGGACATTTCTATGTGAGTCTGTCGGTCACCAAATGGATTAATGATTCCTGGGCTCAGAATATCTCTCAATTGTTTGTTGGGATCCCTCGTAACCCACTGTTCGGATCCATTTGTTGCCAAAACTCGAATTGAGTTCAGACTCTCATCCAATAAAAGCGTATTCTCATTGAAATCACTGCTAAAAGAAGAGTTTTCTTCGAGTGATTCAATGTCTAAAGACAATAGACTTAGACTCCGAACCGAATCTATCTTTGGTTGGGAATAACCATCTGATTCTTCATCGGATATCGACTTTAACTCAGAGCTGTTTGAGTGATAGCTGTTGGCACTCGAGTGTTGAGACAATTCTTCACTAAATCCTTCACTGAAGTCAATACTTTCTGATTCAATGAAAGAGTCTTCGAATGTCGTTAATATTGAAGACAGAATGGAATCGTTCTCTTCGAAGATTTGGGGTTCGTATCGACGGTCCGTTTGGTTTGAATCTGTCGTCACCTCTGAAGCGATGGACTCATGAGATACTCACAGCACTTCAATGTATTTCTCAACTGTTAAGCTCTCGTTATCTATCTCTTGTTCAGAGTCTTTATACTCTTCTGTGATATCCATAATCGGAACCCAAACCGATGGACGGATCGTTACCTTATCCACTCTCTCCTCAATAACGTGAGGCACTCCACTCTTATTGAGACCAGCGATCAGTTGCTT